>PVKN010038169.1:0-11117 GCA_004027915.1 Capromys pilorides
ACATTCATCATAGGAAATTTGTACCTCTACATAATACAACCTTTTTCCCCATTCCTCAACCCTCCCTTCAATCCCTCCTGCCCTGCTTATGTATGAAAGCTTTGATTCCATGTTTCTCTTCTCTTCTCATTATTTCTACTTTTCCCTTCTTTCCTTTCTCTGTCTCCTTTTCCTTGTTTCTCTCCCCATTGGACTATCTTCTTTCATATTTCCTATTATACATTTTGGTCTTTATTTACACTTTCACTTTTTCACATCAGAGAAACAATGTGGTTGTTACACATGTGAGTCTGATTAAGAAGTCAAATTTAAAACACAACCATTAAAGTACATTACCTGGTAGTACCAAATTTTTAAGAATTTCAGTTCCTGTAGCTGTTGCATTTATCAGACAAACATGAGCAGATTCCAAAGCCTCTTGCCCGTGATCACCCCACAATCTATAAAATAAGATTCAAGTTAAACATTTTAACAGCTTTTACCATAATATACAGTAATTTTGCCATTGGAATGGTAATCTTTGATCTTTTATATGTTCTTACATAGAGTAACTGTATTGTGGAGATTATACCAGAGTTATCCAGGAGTCAGACAGACTATAGTCTGCATGGCGGGTAGGAAGGAATATCAAATCAGAATCAGAACTTAGTCACCTAGCTTCATGTTCATTACATTTATTTATTTATTTATTTATTTTTTGAGGCACGGTCTTGCTATGTAGCTCATGCTGGCTTTGAACTCACTATGTAGTAAAGGCTGGTTTTGCGGCAACCTTCCTGCCTCAGCCTCTTGTGTGCTGGGCTTACCAGCATGTACCATACCCAGCACGTCCATTGCTCTTTTGAAACCAGGTAACTTAAAGGACAGAAAATCTCTGAAAATACTCATCATGAAAGTGTCTTATCCAAGCACAGTGGCACATACCTATAGTTTCAGCTACTGAAGTAGAATGACTCCCTGAGCCAAGTTCAGGACCAGCCTGGGCTAAACAGTGAGACTCTGTCTCATTTATAAAATAAAAAATACTGACTTGCACTTAAAACTGAGCCTATTCTGTTTCATTTCTCCTAAGTTACATGCATCCAGTACAGTACATTTAAGATCTTAACATAGGCTAAGCACAGTAACAGTCTCAGGTACTTGGGAGGCTGAAGCAAAAGGATCACAAGTTTGAGGCCAGCTTGAAGAACTTGTTAGTAAGACCCTGTCTCAAACTAAGCTATGGGATGGGGATGAAGCTCAGTAGTGGACCTGTCCTGGGTTTGATCCCCAGTACAAGAAGAGGGAGGAGGAAAAGGAAGAGGAAGAAAAGAAGGAAAGAAAGAAAGAAAACTAGTTAGTTCTTGACCCAGAGCTTATCACTGTGACAAGAGTCAATGTTTTACCAAGAAAACAAATTATCATATGAAAAGCTTCATGAGAAGTGCTCTTAATACACAGCCTGGCCTGCTGGCACATATTGAGATCCCAAGCACTCTGGAAGGGTGAGGCAGGAGGATCACAAGTGGAATCCCAGCCTGAGTAATGCATTGATATAGTGAGACCCTGTCTCAAAATTAAAAAGCACTGGGGACATAGTTCAGTGAAAAGGTCCTGGGACCACTCCCTAGTTATCGACAGAGGGGAAGGACATTCTAATTGCATGATGCTCAGAGACATACATTAACAAACACAAAGATGTAATAAGAATTGGAAATGTATACTATAATCTGATTCACACTGTCATACCATCACCATGGGAAAGTACAGGCTGACAAGTTTCACAGCTTCCAGGATAAAATGGTTAGCTTCACCTCCAAAAAAAAAATCTATTAATTGATTTACTTTTTTCTTGTGAGTGTAAGAAGTACAGGGGAGCCCAAATCATTAGAAAACACCATATCCAAGAGGCTGGGGAAATAGCTCCATGGCACAAGTGCCTGCCTGGCAAGTACAAGGTCGTGAGTTTGAACCCTGGTCCCGGGAAAAAAAAAAAGAGAGAGAGAGAGAGAGAGAGAGAACACCATATCCAGATAATTATTATAGCCTAGAAGGCTAAGAAAGATTTTGATGTGCTGCCCCGTCACCTGACCTAAAGTAGACTCCCCCTCATTGAGCAGAATATATCATAATCAACGGCCACATTAGATTTATTTGCTGAGCATCCACTGCTGTAAACTCTGTAACAGCCCCGATTATCTCATCTATTCACCACTGAAGCCCCAACGCCTGGCACAGAGCTTCACCCAAGGTAGCAGATCACTGAACAGCAGTCCAATGAGTGAAAGAATAATCTAGAAGAACCGACTGGAAACATCTGGTTTTTGTTTTCCCATGAAACTCGGGCACATAGTCAGCTGGCAGATGTTTAAGTAGCTGGAGAATGAGCCTAGGAATATTGGAGCATCTCTAGCTGATGTTTGAAGAAGCCAAATTTTATTTCTAACTGCTTTTCTCTGACCCTTCCAAACCAATAATTAGCATTCACTACAAAAGATAAAGTTGGCTAGTAATCTAATGGAACCAGTTGAGTAAAAACCCTCTTCTGGTGCTTAGCAACCTCAAATACCTTCTCATTTGATTAGACATGTTTATACCTGTATTCAAAACAAACATGGTCAGGACCTGGGAAATAACTCAGTAGAATAAGCATTTGCCTGGCAAATGCAAGGACCTGAGTTCAATCCCTGGTAAAGACAACACGATCTCCCTCACCTTTTTTCTTTGCCCTCAAAATCCTGGAAACAATAATGCAACTGAGCAACAACTCTAGAGAAGCTGGAGTTTAAAAATATGGGGGACCCTACACGCGCACACATACGCGCACATACACACACACATACACACAGGAGAAAAAAAAATATGGAACTCTGAGTACATTACTTAGGTTCTCTAAGACTCAGTTTCCCCTTATGTAAAGCACAAGGAATGTCTAACTTCAAGGAAACTCTCAGAACCAAGCACCAAGATCCCCTAAGAAGTCCCAGGCTATAGGTGCAAATGGAAGTTTGGATTCTTGGAGACAATGTATAACTTCACTTGGCTTGAGGGCTCCAGGAAGGAGGGAGACGAAGCATATTTAGTATTTCCATCAATATACAAAAGATAACTCAGTAAATACGTAATGAGGAAGGAAAAGGCCAAGGTGGGGAAGGAGTCCAGGATCTGGCAGGTTTAGATGTGTTCTATCCAAGTATGGCAGCCCTTGAACACATGTGGCTATTGGCACTAGAAATGATGCTAGCAGGGATTACAATGTGCTCTAAGTGTAAAATACTCGATTTCTAAGAGCCTGGGGGAGGGAGGCATACAATATCTCAGTAACTTTTTACAATGAATATTGCTGAAACACTAATATTCTCAACCTACTAGGTTAAATAAACTACGTTATAAAATTTTATTTCACCTATTTCTTTGTGCTTTTTTAAGGTGGCTACTTCAATATTTATAATTACGTATCTACGTGGCTCGCACGATGTTAACACTTCCAATTGGGCAAAGCTGGCTTAGAACAATACCTGGCATTCCTCACCGCTCTCGGACGGGGGGACCCGGATCCCCCATTCCGCAAATCGAGCGGCCTGGGCGCAGCGAGGCGGGGCCGGAAGGCGACTGGGGACCCGGGGGACCTAGACCGCGCCCCTCTGGCCGCACGCTGCGTGGCCAGCGGGCGCTCCCCACGGAGAAGGGGAGTTCTGGCGTTGAGGGAGCACGGCGGCCCCCGGCGAAGCCCAGCGCGCCGGCTCCCCGCGCTCCACCCGGCCCGGGCCCGCCAGGCAGGAGGCCCCAAGGCGGTTCCCCCGCGTCGCGGAAGTTAAGCCCTCCCCAGACCCCGGGGACCTCGCTGGCCTGCGCGCTCGGCTCGCTGAGCCCCGGCTCACCTCAGCTGCCGATCGTACTTCTGTTCCTTAAGCAGCTTCTCCGGCTGCGCCATGGCCGCGCCTGCCCGAGAGCCGCCACCGCCGGTTCTGCACGCGCGCAGGCGCACTGGGCGCCCCTCGCCACCTTCTGCGTTCGACCCGCAGGGGGGCGCCGCTGCTGCACTGCGCACGCGTCACCGAGATTCCTGGCGTACGCGGACGCTGGATGGGGATGCCAGGCTGAAGCCTGGCTGCTGTCCGACTCCCAAGTGTCACTGGTGTACCAGTCATTTCATCTGCCCGAGCGGTGATTGTGAGGAATTCAGCCTTAAGAATTAAGCCGACTTGGATTTTAATCATTTAATGACTGTGAGAATTGAGCTCTTTTAGAACCTCTATTTGCTCACCTGTGCAATGGGTATGAATTGATCGCAGTCGAATAGATCTTTTATCTTTTTGAGGGGTGGGGCGGCTCAGCCTACCCTGGGGGTGGGGCTGGCGTGGCAGGTGGTTCCTGTGATCAAACTGTGGTCGCTGCAAGTCTGCCTAAGCTTGCATAAGCGAGTGCTTTAGACCTTTAGACCAATGAACTATCTCCCCAGCCGTGGTCTTTTATCCTTAAATGAGATTTTAAATACAGAATATCTCGCATGAATAATTTTTACTGTCATTGTTCACACGTTTCTTTCACTCTTTCTGTTCTCCTAAGGCCTGTTTTGAGCCACAATAGCAGTTGTAGAGCAAAGACAGTCAGTCTGGACCCTGGGCTTGGCCAGCTCGCAGTCCTCTGAGTGAAGAGTGATAGTATCAAGACAATGTGACCCTCCAGTAGAGGGAGCCTATTGTCCTGGGAGGTGCATAGAGAAGCCCAGGCCTACTCCTCTCCACTAATGCTTCTTGTGTGGAGATGAAAGGGCGTTCTTGGCAGAGGGACCAGCAGGTGTCATTTCTAAGAGACAACGTGGGCTATAAGTGCTAGTGAAGTTAGTCAGGTGAAGCACAGGGTGATTATGGGAGGTGTGAGGGAGAGCAGAGGCTAGCTTGTGAAGACAATGAAAATAGAAACAAGAAAGAATGTAGGGCTGGGACTATAGCTTAGTGAACCCTGGCAAGCACAAGGTCCCAAGTTGGGTCTCTAAGGGCTGGGGAGGTAGCTCCATGGCACAAGTGCCTACCTGGCAAGTGTAAGGTCATGAGTTTGAACCCTGGCCCCCAAAACAAACAAACAAACAAACAAACAAACCAAGTTGGGTCCCTGGTACCGCAAAAACACAAAGAATTTAAAACTTCTTACTCCTGAAAAGAAGGTTCTTTTCTGAAAGAGAATTGACATCCTCTGGGGATAAGTGCCAAGCAAGGCGGTTACTCCATGAGGAAGAGAAAGAAATAGAGGCCCAGTGAGCAGCAGGCAGAGATGAGACTCCCTTTCCCTTATGTCCCAAACTCTACAGGCATCTTCAGGTTAATTATTGCCTGAGATAAAGTCAAGTGATCACAGATCCCCATGGCCCACCACTACTCCCTTCAGGGTGGAGAGGGGAAAGGACACAGTTTGACAGCAATGATGAATGCACTTCCCCTGGGCTTGGTCTGCAGCACCAGAATGGAGGCACCACCCTCGCATGACTTGGCTGACGCCCACCCAGCACCCAGGGAACACAAGTGATGGGAGACAGGGCTATGAGGCTTTCCCATCTCTTCATGTCCTATGCTGTGACATTTCCTTCTGCACTTGGACCGATGAAATATAAGGGATAATAAAATACACCCAGCAATGTATAAAGGTCAAAAGGTGGTGGATGAAACTTCACTGCTTACTCTCTCATGTTCATTGCAGTCACAGATATAATGAAAGGAAATATCCTCAAATTGGGTGAGCATGTGTGTGAAAGTATATTACCTGTAAAGAAACACATGATTTTGACAGGGTTATGTTAATGGTGTCTGTAAGGGACACCTCGATATACTAGTTTCCTAGGACTACTGTAACATAGTGCTACAAACTGGATGGCTTAAAACAAGAGACACGATTATTTCACAGTTCCGGAAGCTGGAAATCTGACAGCAAGATGTAGCCAACACTGTGCTCCTTCTGAATCCTACAGGAGAGAATTCCTTGACCCTTCCAAGTTCTCTTGATTTGCCAGAAATCCTTGGCTTGTAGCTGCAGCATTATAACCTCTGCTTCTTTTGTGGCAAGGCCCCTTCCCCTGCATCTCAGTCTCTTCTTTTCTTACAAGAACATCAGTACCATTGAGTTGGGATCCCCCTAATGGCTCCATCTTCACAATTATATCTGCAAAGACTCTCTTTTCAAGTTGGATCATACTCACTCATGGGGGGATGTAGTGGCTTCAACAATTTTTCAGGCATCCAATTCAACCCGTGAAAGCAGGTAAAGGTGCTTCTCAGATAGGAAAATACTTGCCTAGGGAATGAGGTGAAAAACTAGATAGGTAGATAGATAGATAGTCAGATAGATAGACAGACAGACAGACAGATAGATTTCTATAAATATATCAAATACATAAATATATATGTAGAAGAGAGCTGACTTTTTTGCTGATACATAATGGAAAAGCCTGTCAGGATGATCACTAAAATGTTAATGATCTCTTTTTGTTGTTGTTGTTGTTGTTTTGTTAATGATCTTCGGGTGGTAACAAGACCACTTATTTACATTTTCTTCTATATACTTTTCCAATTTGACAACAAACAAATGTCACTTTTTTTCAAACAAATGTCACTATTAAAACTGGAAAATTCATGTCTGAGAATCTTAAATGTGCCCAACAGGCTAACGGAAGGGTGAAAGAGTAAAGGTCCTAGCGCCTGAAGATTCCAGCCTTGGTGCCAAGGATCACAGATATCCCATCTGAATACCTTATTGGTCTGGTAGACTCTCTGTTCCTGTGTTATAGATTAAAAAGTAAAAAAGCAGACTCAGAAGAGAAACAACTTTCTCCAGGTCACACAGCCAGTGATACTGGCAGTCAACCCAGAAATCTAGATGAGTTTGCAGACTAGGCTCACTGCATCCTATTGCACATACACATACGGGTACTATTTGAAATGGATCATTTATTTGCGGGGGACGGTGCTGGAGGTCAGAACCAGGAAATGTGTTTTGAGAGTTTTTTTGTTTTATTTTGTTTATGTATTATAAGGAACAGGGCTTCCAACTTGGTCCATTGGTTGTATGCATAAGAAAAGGTAAGAAGGATGGATGATGATTCGACTCGTTGGTGCAGTGTTGGACATCTGGTGTTTCAGTGATGGGCACAGGGGTCCCCTGGGCAAGGCAGGGTCAGTTTCCAAATCATCTTGCTATTGAGCAAAAATGCTGCACTTTTGAGAAGGGGAGTGAAATCTGGCCCAGGTTGTTTGATGAGTCAGTGTGCCTTCACAAGCCACTCCATCATCCTCTCCTAGTTCATCAATCTCTACATCCCCTTCAGGAAAGCCAGGAACCTCTGAGACCAAAGAGTAAACCTGCAAGCAAAGAAATCAATTCATCTTCAAAGACTGCATGGGATAGAGAGGAGGAGGAGTCTGAATGGGGGGCACGGGCTCTGCCATCTTGACCAGAGTGGGCTGCCAGGTACCTGGTGCTCCTTCATCTGAGAAGGGCACAGGCCACTGGTTCCTCTCACCTGCCTGAATTCCTGGATCCTAGGGAAAATTGCTGACAGCAGGATTGAGGAAGGAAAGTATTAGATCAACTTTGATTTACTTGCTAATGAGGCCACATGCTATATATATGTTTAATTCTGCTAGAAGATCCAAAGGACCAGTGTGTTCCTCTCACCCCATCCTGTCCAGCCCTACCCTTCCCTTCTCCAGTCTCTTTCCTGGAGGGACGACATTCTACCTACTTTTCTTAAGTCTTTCTCATGTGTATGTTCACAAATGAGAAACAAATTAAAAAGCCACTTCCTCCCCTTCCTGTGATTTTAGAAAATGTGGGACAAGAGGCCTAGATTGAGTTGTCATTTTTGTTTTGTCTCTCCCTGCATATCCTTAGCCATCATTCAACCTCTTTGAATCATGCTTTCTTTATCTGTAAAATGGGGCAAAATTTGTCATGTGGATGAAGCAGGTTATCAAGCCTTATGAAGTGTTCCAATTTTATTTTTTAATTCATGTAAAAAAGCCTGTGTTGCTGGGAGGAAGAAGTGGGTCAGTGGAGTTTGGGCCACCCCTAAATCCTTAAAGGTGTTACAGCCCCCTCCTAGAAGAAAGTGAGACTGGCATCAATGGGAGACAGAGGATGCAGGTCTCCCCTGGCAACATGCTTTTGTCTTCCTGGTTTCTGGGTTGGAGACCTGGGGCCTTGACAATGTTGGATTCTCTATCCCTTGCTGGTCTTGAGAAACCCCTGCTGTATCTCCTCTAGCATCATGGGAGCCTGGTAGATAGGATGGCAGAATTCCCCCAAGGTCAACTAACAGCAGGGCCTGAAAGGGTGTCTCCTGGTCAAGGTATGACCAGCAGACACCTGCAAATGGCCCTTTAGTTCCCTTTGGGCACAGGTCCCGGGGTGGCATCATTTATCTGTCCTTGCATCCATCCACCCATCTGTTTATCTTTCCCAAACTGCTGGCAAAGGCCTAGCCAGAGACAAGCCCTATCCTTGGCACAAGGCCACATACTAAGATGAATCAGATTGGGCTGGCTGGAGTCAGTGGGTGGAAGACAGAGGACATACCAGGAGGAGGGCATGACAAGAACCAGGACAGGACACTGAGGTTGAGTGTATGCTGGTGGGCTTGAGCTCCCAGCTGGGATGCTGAAGGTCATAGAGAAGCAAGAAGAGGAAGCATGAACAGAGAGGCAAGCAAAGAGTCCCTGAAGGAGGCAGGAAGTTGTAGAGAGAAAGACAGGGAGGGTAGGAGGTAGGGGCACAGACTTCATTCTGTGAGGAAGCCAGCTGGTGCCTGTGGGCCTGTCTGGCCCCCTTGTACATAAGCTTCTTTTACTCCTCCCCACTCCCACGTTAAAGCTCTGGTTCCACCCTGAGCCAGGGGTTTGGATTGTCAGGCCTGAACTCTATCTCTTTCAGGGCTCCTGGAGTATCTATAAGGCTCCCTTGCACACAGCACCGAGAAGAGATGGTAAAGAGTGCCTAAAGTAAGGATGAACTGGGACTGAATCCCTCCCGCCCTGGCTAGATGACCTTGTGCAACTCACCTCACCTCACTTCACCTCTTTGATGTCCAGCTGTCACATACAGCCAACGCAGGCAGGCAGTCCATATGGTAAGGGGAGCTCAGGGGGCAGTATCACAGAAAGGATCCAAAGCTTGACCTAGAACCTGCCACAGCATCTGGCAAACAGGGACCACTCCAGTTCTGGACACCTCAATCCAGAATCATGGTCAGCGCAGCTTAAAAGAGACTTTCTATGCCCAGAGAACCTAAGGCCTAGAGCCTCCCGCTCAGAGATAAGCCTAGGGACGGGTGCAATGTGGAAGAGCCATGCAGCCCTCTGCAGGGGCTCTCTCTCTTGTCATGGTGTCCCCCAGCCCAGAGCCATACAAGTGGCAGGGGAAGGAGGGTGATATGCCCGGTGGGGGGGTGGGTGGGAGAGGATGAGAGGTTTACCACCTCTCAACCTCAAATATGTACTCCAGACTCTGTGGTCCTTCAGGGTGGGGGGAGGGGCAGGGCCAGCCTCTCTCACCCTGCTGGGGGGTGGGGGGGCGGGTCCCCGGGGAGCTGCTCCACCCGCCAGCCGCCGCTTTAAGAAGCTGCTCCGCGGCAGCGAGCGGGGGCCGGAGCCGCAGCCGGAGCAAGCGGACTGAGCCCAGCCGGCAGGTGCACGGCTGCGGGGACAGCAGCGGCATGACCGGCTGGGGCTACGGCCAGGACGACGGTAGGCGCACAGCCCCGCCCGCTCCGACCCAGCTGCACTCTCCGGGACCCGCACGTCCAGGGTGGATTCATGAGCCTACCACCCCCATGCTCCAGTGCCTACCGGGTCCCAGCTCTTCTCCAGCACCCAGAATCCCGGTCCTCCTGCCTGGCCCCAGTCCCGGTTACCCAGCGCCCCGCGCAAAGTCCCCGCTGCGCCCTGGCACCAGCCACCAGTCAGCGACCGGTGGCAGAGCTCGTCTAGCCTCCACCTCCGCAAAGCCCCCGACTACCGCGCTCGCTCGCCCTGACCTGACCGTCGCACTCACGCATCCCCCAGGCGTGCGCCGCGCGTGGAGGTGGCCAGGGCAGTGGGGGGCGGTTGCGGCGGAGCGTGGTGCGCGGGTGTCTGTGCGGGGCGCGAGCGCGTACGACGTGTGAGCCGGGACCTCTGGGGAGCTGGGCTCCGTTGGGGCAAGGGCGCTGTGTCCTCAGGAGAGTTTCCCCGCGGAAATGCCCCGTATGCAGCGCCGGCTGGTACGTGAGGGAGGGGGTACTTGGGGGCGCACGCTGTATCTGGCTGAGCGGGATGTTTGAGCAGGTCAGGTGTGAGACGTGGGAGTCCATAGCCACACTAGCCTTCTGGTGTGACCCGGAAGATAGTTTCTCCATCCTGCCTCAGTTTCTTTAGAGTGCAGAAGACCTGAAGAGAGGCAGAAGGTGAACTAGAGGGCTTGAGTGTGGGTCTGGGGTACACGTCCTTTTAGGGTGCTCTTATCATGAAGCAGTAGGAACTGAGATGAAAAGTAAACCTACCAAGATCTCCTCTGTCAGGAGAGGAACTCAAACAGGCAAATGGGGGTGGAGAAAACATGGAGTGGTGAGGAGAAGATTCTCCCAGGTCCTGCTTCTCTGGAGAGAAATGGTCATTTTGTGATGGTGGATGAGAATCCTGGCCTACCCTGGGGGTGGGGAAGGGAGCAGGAAATTGCAATGGAGTTAGGGGGTACTTTAGAGTCTCTGCTGCCTCTGGCATCCCAGGAGCAAAATAGACCCCCCAGATCTCGATATACAAGAGCTGAAAGGAGACATTCAGAAAGAGGCCAGAGCCCAGCAGACATGGAGAGAGGCAGAGAGGGGGAAGGTTGACAGAACTCTTGGAAGACCATCTTCCCCCAGTCAGCTTCCCCTCAAATTAACATTCCCCTCAAGCCAGCCCTTCCTGCTAGTTCTGGCCACCAGCTTAGAGAATCTAGTGTCCTCAAAGGTCAGCATCATGGGCCTAGTACCCTCAGGCAGCTCCCTCTAACCCGGCCGGATCTGGATTGTCCAGTCTGGGAGGAAGGAACAGAAGGACAGAGGTGCCTGTATGCAGCAGTGCTCACAGGACTTCAAAAATAACCCAGCGGGGCCGGGCCGTGGTTCT
>PVKN010038170.1:0-11111 GCA_004027915.1 Capromys pilorides
GTGGCTAAAAAAAACTTGGTCCTTGTTTGAAATGGCTGCTGTAGCAAGTTAGTCCTTCAAACACACTTCACACACATAATGCACCACAACTGTGCCAATAACAAGATGATTCTAATGTTATTCAGAAAATGCTCACTTCATGCCTTGCAGATGTCGGGTCTGGCCACAGGACATAACTTTTAAGTTTTGCGATGAGCACACTGTCTTTTCATCTTATCATGCATCTCCATATTCAGAGATGAAATAGTCTAAGCTCCTGAATCCTCAGATCTTGGCATTACCAGTCACACCGTTGGTGAAGCCTCCCTCGTGTGGTCCCCTGCAGCCCCAAGAGCTGCTGCCTGGGCACCTGCCCCTCGGTCAAGTGGGTGGGGAGCCAGGGCCCGCTTGGGTAGCATCACCATGGCAACCTCTCCCCACTCCGCTCCTCGCTGAGACCTCAGCATCTGTGGCCATAGCGACTGTCTGCATAGCAACCAGAGAGGGTGCAGGGCGCAGCTGGGTCCTGTGGCAGGTACACTTAGAGCTTTCTAAACCATTTTGGAGAAGATGGGCCCCTCCTTGGGAAAATGGACAAAAGACTAGGACAAAAGCCTTGGAACCACAAGTGGCTAATAAATCCAGCACAAGTGCTCCACAGCACTGGTGATCATAGAAATGCAAATGCAAACAACAATAAGACACTTCAAAAGCAAAAACTGCAATTGGCAAGAGATGAGGAAAACAAGAACATAAGACCCTGGTGGGGTGGGGGTTGGGGGGTGGGGGTGGGTGTCGAGAAATGGGGTCTGGTGCAGCCTGTGGGTTGGGGCGCAGATTTGAATATTTCTGTGAGGCCCATTTAGCAATGGGTATCAAAAGCCTTTCTAATACACGTACCTTTTGAACCAACAATTCCAGTTCTAGTCATTTATTACAAGGTAATAATTGAGTAAAGATTTAGCTACAAGTGTGTTCCCTATAGGGGCAATTATAATAGTAAGTTTGAAACACACACACACACACACACACACACACACACACACACGCACAGAGAGAGAGAGAGAGAGAAAAATAGAGGTGACAAAATCATGTTTTGCATCTACTACAAGGGAATGCTGTGTCATCATTAAGAAATGTTGTCAAAGGCTTTCTAATGGCACCAGATGACTTACAACAACATAGGTGGAAAAGCAGATTATAGAAGGAATAGATAGCCCATAGTGGTCTAGGGGGGAAGAGGTGCCCCCAAAGCCTTCAGTCCCCCAAGTCCTCCACATTCAGGGGAGCGACACCCACATTCAGGAATACACTTTCCATGGTTCCAGGAAGAACTTTTAGATGTTTCTATGCACAAAACAGCATATTTGAATATGAGATGAGATCAAAATAAATGGTGAGTGCTCAAATGAAATAATGACTACAGGAAAAGACACATTACCTGGAATCTGCCTCAGAACCCTCTGGCATTGAACACACTTGTCCTGTAATTCTTACCAGTTTCTGCAGCAGTTCTGGAGGTCCTCTTTCCTGAGTGCCTTTAGGAGGTGTAATGAAAAAATACATTGCTGCTAAGTGCCATCCAACAGAAGGGCTCATAAAAACATGACGCTGTGTCCTCACATACTTTATTCACTGGATCCAGCCTCAAAGTCAAAATGACTACGAAAGGTAAATATTTTGAATCCTTTCAGGACATTGAGGTAGTCATTATGGTGCAACTAAAGACTGAGAAAAGACTTCCAGAAAGTGGCATGAGCAATGGCCTAATGTGTTCAAGGCAAGGGGGAATCTTTTGAAGGGCCTATTACCTTTTATCATAATTTTTTTTTAAATTGAGCAGTCACATGTTTTTCTATTACACTGTTTCAGGAAGGCTGGGCAGCCTGGGGTACCTGGGATTGGATCCTGATGCTACACTCACTGACAGTTAGGGGCAGCCTTTCTTTGAAGGCCAGTCTTCAGGGGGAGAAGTCGCTAGGAGAAGACAGTCACACTGGCCAGCCTGTCCAGGCCATGTGTTCCCCAGTGTGACCCATGGACTAACTGGACAAGGGGATGAAACATGAAGAGTAGAACATTTGCCTCAAGACCACATTTGAGATTCAGGAACCAAGAAGAGAAAAATTACCTTTGATCCAAGGTCTCTGAAAATATTAAAAACATTAACAACATTCAAATCAAATTGTAGTCAGGTACACATAATGCAAATTCCCACAGTTCATCACCCACCTCCAAAATTTCCTCCTCTTATGGTGGAAACTCTTGCTCCATGAAGCATTAAATTCTGTTCCCTCTCTCTAGCCCCATTTTCTGTCTTTAGGAATTTGACCACCTGGGGACCTCACAAAAGTGGAATCCTGCAGTAGTTACCTTTCTGTGGCTGGCTTGTTTCATTGAATGTGACATCTTCAAGGTTTATCCATGTGGTAGCATATATCAGAATTTCCTTCCTTTTAAGGCTAAATAATATTCCATCATATGCATGTTGCTCATTCACCCACTCATTGATGAGCACTTTGTTCATTCAGCCATTCACTAATGCCTAACCCCCTGCAATCGTGTGTAAGGCTGGTATGATCACTGGCATACAAATATCTGTTTTAGACCCAAGGAAGAGTCTGATAAAGAACCATCTTGCAGAGCAAAGCTAGAGGGGATGACAAAGACGAGCTTTGCTGTCTTCCTGTGGAAAGAGCTGGCACAGTAAAGATCAGCTGGAGTGACCTAAGGCTCACCAGGACTTCTGTGTGAAGGAACTTGCACACTCCACATGAAGATTCTTCCCAGGCCCAGGGATGTAACTCAATAGCACAGTGCCTGCTTAGCAAGCAGGAAGCCCTGGTGGTTCAATCCCCAGGATTGCAAAGAAAGAAGTTTCAACTTGCAAGAGCCTGGGAAGATACTGAGTTTGGAGAAAAGGGGTTTGTGTATTTTTCACTGATTACAGCCTAACTTAATGTCAACAGTCACTGGAAAAGTAGAAATAATGGGAAGCGTGTAGAGACAAGGAACATATGAAACCCCCCTAGAGAAGTCACTGTACTGAGTATAAAGGAACTCAACTAGAAGACGAGCCCTGTGGCAATTACATACGATGGTCCATTTGGTAGCCTCACACATGTATGGAGAAGACAATGTGTATGGAGGCAAAATATCACATGCAATGTCTATGGGCAAGTTTGGAACCACAACACGTCCCTTAGTGGATACCAGATAATTCACATGCAAGAGTCCATCTGAAGTCTTTTATATTACTTCTGGTTTGGTCTTCGTGTTGGTATGCCTTCTCTATCTTTCCTTTTCTTTTTTTTTGCAGTACCAGGGATTGAACTCAGGACCCTGTGCTTGCCAGGCAAGTGCTTATTCTACTGAGCTATCTCCCCTGCCCTCTGTCTTTTCTTATTTCTGCTAGCTCGTGGTGTTTCTTCTTTGTCTCTGTATAATATTGTTGTATTCTTAAATCTACTTTGTGTTCATATTTTATACTGGAGCTGACTTCATTAAGTTTTTAAATATAATTTTTATTATCACATACAAATTTTATAAAATGTTGAGCTTCACTGTGACATTTTCATAGTGTATACATTTTGGCTATACTTGCTTTGCTTATGCTCCCCTCCCCCATTCCCCTCCTCTTGTCTAACAATAACCTGTGTTCTCCTTTCATGTCATCTTTGGTTTCCTTTTCAGATTTCATATATTAGGGAAAATATATGGCATCCATTTTTTCTGAGTTTGGATAATTTTGCTTAATGCCATCTCCAGTTCCATTTTTCTGTCTTTTTTTTTTTTTTTTTTTTTTGTATTGGGAAAAATTACTTGTTTTTGAGACAGAGTCTGCCTGTGTTGTTCAGGTTGATGTTGAGCTCGGTTTGTAGCCCAGGCTAGTCTCCAACTTGCAAAGATCCTCCTGTCTCACCCTCACGAGTACTGGGATTACAAGCATAAGCCACCATGCCTGACTTCACTCATTTTTCTGCAAATGATATAATTTCATTTCTTATGACTGAATAATAGTCGTTGTACATACTGTATTTTTACTAGATATGGTGACACAATGCCTGTAACTCTAGTACTTGGGAGACAGAGGAGGCAGGAAGATTGTTGTGAGTTTGAGCCCAGCCAGGGCTACCAAGTGAGTTTAAGGGAGGCCTGAACTGCCGAGCAAGACTGTGGTGGTTGACATGTCAACTTCGCTAAATCAGCTCCCGCAGTTCTGGGCCATGGAGGTCCCCCGCTCTGGGGTGCAATTGGTCCCACCCTGGGGGGGCGATTGATCCTGCCCTGTGCGATTGGTTCCTCCCTGGTATGTGATTGGACCTGCCCTGTGTGGACTGACTCTGCCCTGTGACATGATTGGCTCCACCCTGGATGCAGTTGGTCCCGCCCTAGGGCATGATTGGTTTCAACCCTAGGGTGCAACCGAGTCCTGTCCCAGTGGCTCAGCACAAAAAGTGTATATAAGAGATTCGAGGTGCCAGCCCGCGCAACCAGATTGAAGGGAGCTGCGAAAGAGCAGCGGAGGCCCCGGGGCGCCCGGGAACCCCTGCTGTGGCACCCACCCCACCTGCCTTACCAGAAGAAATGAGTGGTGGCCTGGCTTCGAGTAAGAGCACAGTGTATGTGTCCAGTCTGCCCTTCTCCCTGACAAACAACGACTTATCCCGGATATTTTCCAAGTATGGCAAAGTTGTGAAGGTTAGTATAATGAAAGACAAGCTCAGGCTGACCTTGTGCTCACTTTGTAGCCCAGGCTGGTCTTGAGCCCAAACAGTTCTCTTGCCTCAGCCTGCCAAGTGCTAGGGTTATTACTCCCACCCAGCATATATTAAGTTCTCAGTTTGTTCTGTCTCTCCCTCTCTCTCTCTCTCTCTCTCTCTCTCTCTCTCTCTCTCTCTCTCCTGGAACAGAACTCAAGACATGAGAAGGAGTAAAGGAGTGGCATTTATATTGTTTTTGGATAAAGACTGCACGAAGCTGCACCAGAGCCACAAACAAACAGTTATTTGATAGAGTGATAAAGGCAAGCATTGCTGTTGACAATGGAAGAGCAGCTGAGTTCATCCGAAGGCGAAACTACTTCGATAAATCTAAATGTTACAAATGTGGGGAAAGTGGACACCTAAGTTAGGCTTATCCAAAGAATATGCTCAGGGAACATGAGCCTCCAAAGAAAGAAAAGAAGAAGAAAAAGAAAACTGTGGAGGCAGAAGAAATTGAGGATGCAACAGGAAGCAAGATGAGCAGGACGCCCCTGCTCTGGACAGCCTCAGCCAAGCTGTCGCCTGCCAACAAGCCAAGATGGAAGAACAAAACAGATGGAAAGTCAGTGCCCTTCGACTTCCAAGGATCCACAGCGCCCTAGGATAAAGAAGAGCGCGTACTTCAGGGACGAGGAAGAGCTTAGTGATTAGTGTCGTACACTGGATGTCAGGAAGACGAAAACTGTCTGCAGTACAAAGTGTCTGCGGACAAGGACACTGAGGACCAGACAATGCACAGAAGATGAAACACAGTTTTTAAAATGATTACACTTTGAGTTGGTTACAGTGACAACCCCTGTCCTCCTAGCACTGTGAGAGGCTGAGGCAAGAGGACTGGAAGTTCAAGTCTAGCTTGGGCAACTTAGGAATTGAACAAAACCCAATCTCAAAGTAATTTAAAAAGTTACATTTCCACCTTGCTGTGGCATAGTAGACTTAACATCCCCAACTCAAAAATCCAAAATGCTCTAAAATCCAAAACTTTGAGCACCAATGTAATGACTTGAGTGGAAAATACCATACCACCCAACTGTAGCTCATGAACAGTATGAAAATTACCATGTCCCATTGTCTTCACGAAACCTAAATGAATTTCATGCTTAGACAGCAGTTCCATGCCTAGAATATCACATATGCATATGTACATCTTCCAAAATGGGGCCTAATTTATGCTTTGTTGAGATGGGGTCTTCCTGTGTAGTTCAGGCTGGACTTCCACTCACTGCATAGTGGCCCATGTTGTCCTCACACTGGCAGCACTGTTCCTGCCTCAGCCTCCTGAGTGCTGGGATTAGAAGGTGAGCATCTCTGCATCTGGATGTACCCACATATTTTGGATGAGGAGGACTACCTGTATTAAAAACCAGGATTTCTAATAATGAACTTGAAAAGAACTAACTTTAATAAAAACACATACTGTAGGCTGGGGACATATCTCAGGGGCACAGCACCTGTCTAGCAAGCGAGAGTTTCTGAGTTCAATTCCCAGTACCAAAAGAAAAAAAGCCAAACAAATACTGTAATGGTAATGTTGTTGTAATTTCACAGAAAGGTAGGTATTAAAATGATTTATTTGAAAACTTGACTGCAAATGCTTTAGTGATGTCTCACTGTTTTTTAAGTACTTTCAAAAGACAACTTTTAAAACAGAAACTTCATAAGAATCAAAAGAATGCTTTATTATTGATAATGCTGTTAATAAATTTTCAAAAGGATAAAAAAAAAAAGAGTTGAGGAAGGCATTGTTGCCGCTATCTGCTTCCTGGGAGAAGTGATGGTGTTTGTTGCACTCCTTTTGGAGGTGCTTTTTCTTTGCAGCACTTCGCAGTCACTGCAGAGGAACTCCTGATGGATGCTTTAGCTGTAGCTGTTGCTCCACCTCCGCTCTTCACTGTTTTCTACCGCCATGAACTGCTGCCATTTGCCATGGAGCCAGCAGAGTATGGTGTCAAACCTCTACAAACTGTGAGTTGAATAAACCTTTTCTTCATTTTGGGTGTCAAGTATTTGTCCCAGCAATGAATAAACATAGCTAAGGCAAAGACCCAGTCTCAAAAAGACAAAAACTCAAAAACATATACCTGATTTTCTTGATCTTGATGGAATTCTAGTTTGGTTTTATACTGTAGCTTTGTGGACTATATCACAATAAATATGGATATGCAGCCATCCCTGTTATATGCTGACTTGAGTGGTATAACTGGATCATACAGTGGTTCTATTGTTTTTAGTTACGCTTGTCTGGATGAATGGAGTCAATAATTTTTTTTTTTTTTTTTTGTGGTACCAGGGGCTGAACTCAGGACCCTGTGCTTGCCAGGCTAGCGCTTATTCCACTGAACTATCTCCCTGGCCCAAAAATGTATTATTATGCTATAGGATTTGTTAAGTAATCTTACAGGATCAGATGTGAGAGAGCATACATTGTCAGTCTGAAGGACCTAAGGCAGGCAAGCCTACAATGGCCATGTGTGTGCTGGAGAGAGAGAGAGTACAGTGACTGCTCAGCCCATAAGGTGAAGGCCAAGGAACAGCAGGGGTTAAAGATGTGGAGCCAGTCTAAGGTCAAAAGCCTGGGCGCTCACCAGAGGGTCTTCAGTAGAGGCTGCAGAAGCTGGAGACTGATGTCCTAAGGCCATGGTGAAGGCTGGAGCTCTTCCAAAATGGTGCCACTTCCTTTTCCTTTCTGTTTTATTCCATGTAGGTTAAAAAGATCCAGGTGGGGTCTTCTTCCCTCAGCTTGCTGTCCTGCACATCAGCTCTCCATTGGTGCACCCAGAAGTATGCTTTAATATCTGCTAGAGTTCCTTAACATGTGGAGTTGGCAGGTTATGATTAATGCCAACAAATGTACCCTTTTCAAATTGATAACCAGAAACATTCCCTTCAATCATACTTAGCCTAAAACTACAATAGTAAGCTCATGATTATGCCTAAAATGATACAACTGTCCTATGTATAAATGGAAACACTAATTTCTTCCCCAGAGTAGCGGACAAAGCTTTTCTGTGAGTGATGACTACTCTTCTTGCACTAACTCGAATATTATAATGTAGATTTAATTATATGTAAGTATCTATATTAAGTCAATCAATATTATGTTTCAGTGAAAGAAAACAAATGTATCTTCTTAATGTGTGTATATGTGCACAAGCATATTAACAAAATAGGAAAGAAATATTCATGACAATTATAATTTTCATTTCTGTAGCTGGTCATATTTATTTCTAGTTCCCCCTATTATTAATTCTGTATTCCTTTGGTCTTTAGCAAGCACCTCAGCAGCTCTTCTTTACTAAGAGCTGTGGGGTAACCCACATCTTCATTCTTGGAAGTTTCTGGGCCATTTGCCTTTCTGTCCAGATTGGGTTATTGTAGCTTTCCTTAACAGGGCATGGAAATAGTAAGATGTTCCCAAGGATGTCCTGCACTCCAAAAGTATTTTTCCTTATTTCCATTGTGGAGTGGTGGTGCAATTTCACCTTAGTAGACTGGATCAATCATCCTCATCAACACCGTAACTCCTGTGTTAGCTTCTTGACTCAGGCATGTGGGACCAAAAGGACCAAGGGGAAGTCACAGATTTTGGTTCAATTGAATCAATTTTTGTGCTTCTTGGCACAATTTTTTCTTTCTGTGGAACTAAGATTTCTAGACTAGCAAAACATAAGGTCACAGGAATAGGAAGCAAAATTTTGCTAATGGGTCACTGGGGATAATGGTGACCTCCAACCTCTAGCTTCCTGGACCTGCGAATCCTGGCAATAGGAGATGCAGTATGAGTGGATGATGAGTCAGAGCATATACAGCACATTGGAGAACCAGCAAAGTATTACTTCCAGGCTGGCAAGTAACTGTATCTTCCCAAGGCCATTCCAGCCTTCCATCAGTCTAACTGCCTCTGGGTGGTGGGGATAGTAAGAGCAGTGAATTCCATGAGCATGAGCCCACTGACACATTCTTTGGCTATGAAGTGCATTCCTAGGTCAGACGCAATGCTGGTAGAATAGCATGACAGTGGATGAAGCATCCTGTGAGCTCACAAGTGGTAGTTTTGGAAGAAGCATTACATGCAGGGAAGGCAAATTTATACCTAGAATGGATGCCTACTCCCACAAAACACTGCCTCTTCCATGATGGAAGTGGTCCAATATAGTCAACATTCCACCGGGATGTAGGCTGATCTCCCTAGGAATAATCCCCCCCTCAATAGTGGCATCCCACTCTATATTGGCATTTTGTGTTAGATTTTTTTATTATTGAGAATCAGTACCCAGCACCCACAACTTAAGTGAAGCTAAGTTTAATTTGCTCATAATTTTAGTCCATGGTTTTCTTGCTCTAAGGTAGAAACATCATGGTGGAAGAGTATGCAGGAACAAAGCTGCTTAGCTCGTGGTGTTCCAGAAGCAGAGCAGGGGAACAATGCCAGAGGGGAAGTGTCCAGGGAGCAGACATCAACCCTAGGGTTATGCCTCATGATCCACCCATACACACCCAGAAGCATGCTTTACCAATCCCTCAGTGGCTCTGGAGCCCATCAGGTTGATCCCCACCCTATCATATATTTTTAGCTTTTAAAAGTAAGATTCACACTGATTTCAATACTGATCATGCAATTTGCATTCCCACCAGTATGGAAGATGGGTTCCTTTCCCCCTAGTAGCCACGTTAATGGAGTGAGATGAAACTTAAGTGAAGTATTACTGTGCATTTCCCTAATGGCCAAAGATGGTGAATACTTTTTCACATACTTATTGGCCATGTGTACTTTTTTAAACAAATGTCTGTTTAGTTTATTAGCCTATTCTTTTTCTTTTTTTGTGTTATATTTAATTTTTCCATTTCTGGGACGTAATACATGAAAGTCATAAATTAAAGGAGAAGAGGCTTAATTGGGTTTGCAGTTTCAGCAGATTCGCAGCATGGTCCTACCTGTATCCGAAGTAATAACACTATGATGGGAGGTGGAGCAAGGATGGGAGGTAAGCCTCACAGTGGCCAAAGCCAAGCCCAGCATGGAATAATGCCAGAGAGGAAGAGGCAAGGGGCCAGATATATGGCCCAAGGTCATAACTCAGTGACCCACCCAGACACACCTAGAGTGTGCTTTACTAATCCTTTTATTGGACCCCATACCCATCAAATAGATAGTTAAACCTAACTCTCATAGGCTGTAAGTTTTCTGAGTTCTTTGTAATGAGTTCTTTGCGCTTTGAGTTAGATATTAATCCTCTGGCAGAAGAAGAGTTGACAAAGGTTTTCTCTCATTCTACAGGCTGTATCTTCACCCTGATGGCTGCTTCCCTCCTCTACAGAAATGCTGTATTTTGATGTAGTTTCATTTGTTGCTTCTTGCTATTGTCACATTCAAGAGGTCTTTGCTTGAGCTTCAAGCGCTCCCCTATATTTTCTTCTAGAAATTTCAAAATTTGAGGTTATACCTAGGTCTTTGTTCATTTTTGAGTTGATTTTTTAAAAAAATTTGTATTTATTTATTTGGTACAGGGTCTTACTGCTCAGCTTGGACTCATAATTATCCTACTGTCTCAGCCTCCCCAGCATTGGGATTACAAGCATGTACCACCATTCCCACTTTCAGGGGCCAGCAGAGTGCCTGGGGTTCTGGGGCTGGTGCAGCATGTGGTACTGGGAACCAAACCACATCCTTGTGCTTACCAGGCAGGTGCTTAGTCTGCTGAGCTATCTCCCCAGCCCAATTTTGAATTGATTTTTGTATAAGGTGAGAGGTAGGGATCTAGTTTCTATCTTCTATATATGAACATTATTTTCCTAGCACCATTTGTTAAAGAGGTTGCTTTTTCTGCAACTTGTGTTTTTGATTCTTTTGTTAGGAATCAAATGGTTGTAGTTTTGTGATTTTGTTTCTGTGTTCTCTGTTCTATTTCATTGGTTTACATGTATTTTTATTTTTTTGCCAATTTCATGGTATTCTTGTTATTATGACTTTGAAGTATATTTTGAAATCAGATATTGAAATGCCCCTTGCGTTTCTTACTCAAGGTTGTTTTGGCTATCTTGAGTCTTCTATGTTTCTATATGAATTTTAGGATTGTTTTTTCTGTTCTGTGAAGTATTAAAGGATTGTTTCTGTCTTTCTGTGTTTCCCTGTCTCCATCTGTCTGTCTGTCTCTGTGTCCGTGTCCGTGTCTGTGTCTGTGTCTGCCTCCCTCCCTCCCTCCCTCCCTCTCTCCCTCCCTCCATCTTTCCCTCCCTTCTTCCCTCCTTCTTTCTTCCTGGCAGGTTTCACTATATAGTTCAGAACCTGAACTCGCTATGTAGCTTAGTCTGGTCTTGAACTTGAAATAATCTTTCCGCCTCAGTCTCTCAACGGCTGAGATCACA
>PVKN010038171.1:0-11117 GCA_004027915.1 Capromys pilorides
CTTCTGTAGCCCAGGCTGGTCTCAAACTCACACTGATCCTCCTGCCTCAGCCTCCCAAGTGCTGGGATTACAGGCGTGTGCCACTATGCCCAGCTCCTCACTGGCCTCCTAAGGGAAACTGGAAAAACTTTCTATCCCTCACTGCCATTTCCTTTGTTAGTACTAGCTTTTTTTGTTGTTGTTGCAGGACTGGGGTTTGAACTCACAATCTTGCACTTGCCAGGCAGGCACTTGTGCCACGGAGCTATCTCCCCAGCCTCAGTACTATTTTTTTATTATAATTTTCTTTTATTTTAGTACTAGTTATTGAATCCAGGGCCTTTACACTAAGCTCCATTCTTCAAAAACCTTAATTTTTATTTTATTTTTCATATTTGGAAGACGGGTATGGTGGCCTATGCCTGTAATCTCAACACTGGGGAGTCTGAAAACAGGAGGATCAATGTGAGTTCGAGACCACCTGAGCTACAAAAGTGAGCTCAAGGCCAGCCTGAACTGCATAGTGAGATTCTATCTCAAAAAGACAAAAATAAATGAATAAATAATTACATAAATAAATAAATTCCATATTTGGTACTAGCTCCATTCTGAGCTCTTTTTAATATAAATTAGTCACACATTTTTTTTTGTTTATTTATTTATGTATGGCTGGCTCAGCCTGTCTTGGGGGTGGGGCTGGCGCAGCATGTGGTGCCAGGGATTGAACCTCGGTCCCTGTGGTTGCCTAAGCAGGTGCTTTAGACCACTGAGCTATCTCGCTGGCCCTCTGAGCCCTTTTTATTTTTATTTTTATTTTTTGTCTTTTTGAGACGAAGTCTTGCTATGCAGTTCAGGCTGGTCTTCAGCTAACAATGATCCTCATGCCTCAGCCTCCCAAGTGATGAGGTTACAGCCATGTACTCCTGGCTCCCTGGCCTTTTTTTCATGTTTAGAGACAAATTCTCAGAAAAAAATTGCCCAGGCTCGGCTGAAATTTATAATCCTCCAGCCTCAGCTTCCCAGAATACTGAGATTATAGGTATGGACTTCCTCAGTGGGCTAGATAGACTTCATTTTTTTTTTTTTTTTTTGTGGGACCTGGGTTCAAACTCACAACCTCGCACTTGACAGGCAGGCACTTGTGCCAAGGAGCTATCCCCTACCACCACTTCATTCTTATCGAGGATAAGAGAGAGAGTGTGATGAGCAAAGCAGGATGTCCTGTGCCTGTAACCCCAGCTGTTGGTGAGGCTGAGACAGAAAGATCCAAAGTTCAAGGTCAGTTTAGGCAATTTAGCAAGACCTTACTTCAAGATAAAAAATAAAAAGCCTAGGGATGTAGGTCAGTTGGAGAGCACTTGCCTAGGATGAGTAAGGCCACAATTTCAATCCCCAGTACACAAAGAGAGAAAAAAAAAGTAAGATAGGGTTGCCCAAAAGGGACACTGGCTGAGAGAAGTGAGTTTATAAAGTTTTGTATTTTGAAGACCCAGGGAAACATGGCTTCCAATGCCCGAACAAAGCACAGTGGACAGTAATGGCTGATGAACCCAATTAAGCGCATGGCCAGCCACTGAGACCCTGGACCACCTTGCTGGACGGCTCCCCTTAGCACAAGTGAGGCACTCAGGGTCACTGACAGACACAATTTATGCCACTAAGGTTTTTATTTTTTGTCTTGTTTTTGTTTTGTGGGACCTAGGGAGTTTTCTTTTTTTAACCTTGGGAGTACTGAGCTACATCCCAGCTCTATATTTTTTCCCCAGGACTATTTTCTTTCCTCTTAATTTAGTACTTATTTATTTACTTAATGGTGCCAAGTATTTTTATTTGGTTTAATTTTTTTTTTAAATTATTATGGCCACTCAGCCGGCCCTGGGGCTGAGGCTGGCACAGCATGTGGTGCTGGGGATCAAACCACGGTCCCCATGGTTGCCTAAGCTTTCCTAAGCAGGCGCTTTCTTTATTTATTTATCTGTTTATTTATCTATCTATTTATTTATTTATTTTTGTGGGGCGGGGATTCAAACTTACAACCTTGCACTTGCCCGGCAGGCACTTGTGCCACAGAGCTACCTCCCCAGCCCCAAAGCAGGCACTTTAGACCAGTGAACCATCTCACCAGCCCCAAGTATTTTTATTTGGAGAATAAAAGAAATATAAAGAAAAAGCTGGCCCTGCAGAGTGAGCTTGGGCCTAGTAAACAGGAAAGACCATGATAAAAGTATACACAGGTTTTGGTTGTTGCTGTTTTTCCTTTTTTTTTCTTTTTCTTTTTCTCTTTCTCTCCTACTAATACAGATTAGAAAATTTATCATGTGTACACACTGCGCTCTTCATAACTACTATGGGGACAACAAGATTCAATGTATCAATTATTATGAAGGTCCTACTAGTATGTTTTGAAACTATCATATTGTTATTTCCTATTGAAAATTAAAAGAAAAAAAAAAGTATACACAGGAAGCACATGGGAGGCTGAGGCAGGATTGCTGAGTTTAAGGCCAACCTGGGCTACATAGTGAGACCCTTGTCTAAAAAAAAATGTGGGGCTGGGGAGATAGCTCCGGGGCACAAGTGCCTGCCTGGCAAGCGTAAGGTCATGAGTTCAAACTCCGATCCCACCAAAAAAATAAATAAATAAATAAATAAATAAATAAATAAGCACATCCTGGAGGACACATGGTGAGCTATCATGAAGAAAGTCACAATAGCTACATGTTATAGCCACATTTTATTTTATTTTGGTTGTTGAGGAAGGATTTTGTTATATAGTTCAGGGTGGCCTTGAGCTCATTGTGTATTGCAGGCTATTGTAGAACTCTAGATGATCCTCCTGCCTCAGGCTCCCCAGTGGTGGGATCGTGGGTGTGCACCAAGCCTGGTTTGGTTCCCTTGGTTGTTTAATGTTGAGATTCTAGTCTCTAAATAAATAAAAATAAACAAATAAAATTAAGCTCTAGTTCCAATTTTGGGCATAGACTAGTCCAAAAAAACTGATAGAGGCTTTCAGAATAAGTACACAGCAGTCATACTAACTGAAGTATCTGGCCATCAGTTTCTCTGAGGATGACAATTGTCCCATTTTGTTTTGGTGGTGTTGGGGATCAAAACTAAGGCCATGAGAAGGGAAAAAGAAAAAGGGATAAAAAAAATAATAAGTTTTTATATACATGTATCAACTCCTTATTTTAGGGCTGGGTGTAGAGGCACATGGTTATAATCCCAGCACTTGGGAGGCTGAGGCAGGAGGATCAATGTGAGTTTGAGACCAGCCTGGACTACAAAAGTGAGCTCAAGGCCAGCCTGAACTGCATAGTGAGACCCTGTCTCAAAAAGACAGAAAAAACAGAAAACAAAAGACAAAAAAACAACCTCCCCATGATGAATGTAATCATTATGTACTTCAAACATGTACTCTTTTTTTTTTTTTTTTTCTTTTTCAAACATGTACTCTTAAAACACAAACAGGACCCTGTATATGCTGGGCAGCTGCTCTACCACACAGCTACAACCCCAGTTCAATCTCTTAAATCTGTCCAAAGAATAAAAGTTAGTCAACGTGAGCTGTTTTAGAGTACTGTTCCAGAGTTATTTCCTCTCCCCTCACCCCTCAGCAAGTTAGGTGTGGCCTATTGCTCAATCCACTAAACAGCTGTTACAATCTCTAGTGTTTGGTTTACAAGGATGAGTAATGCAGCTGCTCTTCCAGGAAGTTTTTTCCTTCTGGAGGCTTCTTGCCAGTTTCTTCCTGGTGTTTCCTTTTCTTTCTCCCTTGGTACTTGGGCTTGAATCCAGGGCCTTTGCACTACGCTACATCCTCACCCCTCCTTTCTCTTTTCTTGGGGCCCCTATGTAGTATATGCTGGCCTTGACCTTGTTCACTATAGTCCTGGCTGACCTTGAACTCACTTGACCCTCCTGCCTCAGCCTCCCAAGTGCAGCGATTACAGGCATATACCACCACACCCAGCCCTTTGTTTTTGCAAGACTTTTTTTGGTACAGGATCAAACTCAAGACCTCGTACTTCCCTGGCAGGGTCTTATGTCCCCACACCTTTTTGCTATGTATTCCAGGTTGGACTTGAGCTCAATAGCAATACTCCCACCTCGACCTCTTATTTTTTACATTTGGTATGGTTCTCACGATGCAGCTTGTACTCTAGTGATCCTCCTGTGTTCAGCCTTCCCAGCGCTGGAATTACAGGTGTGTTCCACCATGCCTGGAGCACAAGTCATGACTAGCTTATAATACCTGGGGATAGGACCATCGAGGCCTATAGTGTCCAGGATTGAACCCTGGTCCCTGTGCTTGTCTAAGCAGGCACGTAGCTATCTCACCAGCCCTCACAGTCAACTTTTTACTTTTTTTTAAGGGAAAGGTCTACAGGATGTTCAGGGTTTCACTACTAGGTAGGACTCATAGTGATCTGCCTATTTATAGCCTCCCAAGATCTGGAATCTTGTAGTGGTGGCAAGCACCACTACACCCAGTCTTTAGTCAACTTTTTAAAAATTTTATTTGGTACAGGAAATCCAACTCAGGACCTTGCACTTTCCAGGCAGGTGCTGTGGCCCTGAGTTATATCCCTAGCTCCCCTGCCCCATTGGCTTTTTCAGACAGGGTCTCATTAGGTAGTTCAGGTTGGCCTCAAACTTAGTGATTCCTCTGCCTCAGCCTCCCCAGGGCTGGGATCATGGGCATGAGCCACCATACCTGGCAACTTTATTGGTCTTTATCTGAAAAATCTTAGTAGAACATTTAGTTTACGCTGGGTATAGTGGTGCATGTCTATAATTCTAGCACTGGGGAAGTGGAGGCAGGAGGACTGCCACAAGTTGGGGGACAGCCAGTGCTAAGCCAGTCTAAATCACACAGCAAGAACCTTTCTCAAAAAAAAAAAAAAGTTTAGTTCTCAGCAGCCTGTTCCTGAGGTCTGAGGAAGCTTGCCTTCTTTCAAGCTACTTGATCTTTCTATAGACAGACGTTTTGGGATGGTTCCACTTTTTAACTTCTCCCTAGGTTTTTTTCAGGCTTAATTATCTTGTACAGCAGCACTCCCCTTATGCGTCTTCTCCATGTGTCGTGTTACATTGTTCTTTATCGACAGAGAAGTTTCTTTTTTTTTTTAATTTAATTTAATTTTATTTTTATTTGTTTGCTTGTTTCTTTATTTACTTATTTTATGGCTGGCTCAGCCTGCCCTGGTGGTGGGGGCTGGCGTAGCATGTGGTGCCTGGGATCGAACCGCAGTCCCTGCAGTTGCCTGAGCTTTCCTAAGCAGGCGCTTTAGACCACTGAACCATCTCGCCAGCCCTACGACAGAGAAGTTTCTGATAAGCATCTTCATCTTCTTCCATTAGGTAACACATATAACCTGCTGCAACATTCTGACCCATCATGTAATTCTGAATTCAACTCCTTGCTTTCAAAATCATAACCAGGGAATCATTTGGTGTTGGGAAAGAGATAAGCCTCCATGCACAGGGTCCTTCAGGGTTCCAAAAACTTTATTTCCAGTTGTAGTTCTAGCAAGGCCTGCATCCAAATTGCAGGTGAATGCACTAGGTTGACCATCAGTGTTTTCTATATTGTATTCATCTCCATCACTTCCAGTTGGCCTTCCTAGATCTTATTCATGTCAAACCTATGGAGAAGCCTGTGGGTCCACTGCGGCATAATTTGGAAGGCAGCTGTGCACAGTATTACACCACCAACACATTGTTGCATGGTAGGCCAACTTGCACACTACATTTTGGTAGTTCATGTGCATATGCTGCACAGACTATCACAACCTCTTCAATACAAACACAGCCAATCTGACAAATTGTTAATCATACAAACTACATCTGTATTTAGGTGTGTTGTATTTAATTTTGTCCTGGATCACCAAGCATTTTGGAGCACTATAATCAGTTTCACTCTCTCATCTTCTTTTTATTATTTTATTTTATTTATTTATTTATTTTTTGCGAGACAGGGGTTCAAACTCACGACCTTGCATTTGCAAGGCAGGCACTTGTGCCACGGAGCTGTCTCCCCGGCCCCTCAACTCTCTCATCTTCTATCACTTGATATAATTTAAATAAGTTTTATTGTTTTTACTTAAAATTTTTTTTATTCATTTAATGAGAAAAGATAAAATAGCAATGAAACAGTTTCAAAACAGGTTAGTAGGACAGTTACAATAATTAATACATTACATATTGTTGTCTTCATAGTAGTTATTCAGAGGACAAGATATAGACATGATCTTGTCTAAACAATATTAGTACAAACCTTTTTTCTCATTGAACTAAGAGAAAGTAGCTATATTTCCTATTTTGTATATACATATACATATACATATTTTTTTCACTATAAAATGGTCCTTTATTTACATCCTCCCCCTTTTTTTTTTTTACCTTAAAGACCTTATTCTTGCCTCTTTTTGGGAGGAATTGAACTCATAACCTCGCTTTTGCCAGGCAGGTACTGTGCTGCTGAGCTACATCTGGCCCTGTTTTTAATAAACCCCATCCTGTATAATAAGAAACCCACTTACTGCAGCTCCTGCAGACTTACAGATCTATAGCTGCTGGAGGGGTGGAGGAAGCAAGACTCACCTGAGCTACTTAGAAATGGATGTTCTGGTTGGGTGTGGCGGCCACACCTGTAATTCCAGTACTGTATTCAGGGAAGCTGAGGCAAAATCAACACAAATTCTAGCTCAGCAAGGGCAATTCAGGGATTAGGGAAACCGTGCCCATAAATAAAAGGAAGAAAGAAAATAACCAAAACTGGGATTGTATCTCAGAGTTACGGTCCTGAGCTCAGTTCCCCCAAATTTCCCACTTCTTCCATTTTATGTTCTCCAGAGATTCTCTTTTCTTTTTTTGCAGGACTGGGGTTCGAGCTCACGACCCTGCACTTGCCAGACAGGCACTTTGCCACAGAGCTGTCTTCCTGGCCCCTCTCTTTTTTGTTTTTGTCTTTTTGAGACAGTCTAGCTATGCAACTCAGGCTGGCCTTGAGCTCACTTTGTAGCCCAGGCTGATCTCAAACTTGCAATGATCTCCTGCCTGTGTGCTGAGTACTGGGACCAGAGATTCTAAATATGTCTAGGGTGAAATTCTTGGAACCTGCCTTTAACCTTGATGCAATTATTGCAATACACATAATATTTTATTTTATTTTTTATTTTGTCTTTTTGAGGCAGGGTCTCGCTATACAGTTCAGGCTGGCCTTGAGCTCACTTTTGTAGCCCAGGCTGGTCTCTGAACTCACACTAATCCTCCTACCTCAGCCTCCCAAGTGCTGGGGTTACAGGCATGCACCACCACGCCCAGCTACAAATAACATTTAAAAAAAAAAATGTATTTTTTTGGATTACAATGGAAATTAAGTTATCCTGAATCTGAGCAAGATTTTTTTTCAGGAGCTAGAAGGTATCAATTGCTATATATATTTATTTATTTTTTGTGGTACTGGGGATTGAATCAATTGCCATATATATAATATATATATTTGTTGGCATCAATTGCTATATTAAGATAACTTTTTTTTTGGTTTTGGAGATGTAGTTTATTATTTTTTCATTATTTTTTGGGGGGTAGCCGAGCTGCCTTAAGGGTGGGTGTGGGGATCGAACCACCATCCCCTGTGCCTGACTTGGATTGCCCACAAAAGTGCTTAAACCACTGAGCTAACCTGAAATCCCCCCTGGAGATGTAGTTTAGCAGTATGGGGTATACTTAATAGGCATAAGGCCATGGGTTTTATCTCCAACACTGTAAGAAAAACAATTTTTAAGGCCAGCCAGATAGCTCACCGGACTAAAGTACCTGCTTAGGCAGAATGCAGCAGCAGGGCTTCAATCCCAGGTGTGCTGTGCCACCCTGCCCCTCTCCCAGGGCGGGCTGAGAAGGCGACTGAGGCTGGGCATAGTGGCATGCGCCTGTAATCCCACCACTTGGGAAGCTGAAAACAACAGGATCACTATGAGTCCGATCTACATAGTGAGGTCCTGTACCAAATACATTTTTTAAAAAAAGTTTTTTTTAAAAATAAACTTATTATTATTATTTTATAGTATAGCCGGCTCAGCCTGCCCTGGGGGTGGGACTGCGCAGCATGTGTGGGGACTGAACCGATCCCGGCGGTTGCCTAGCTTTCCTAAGCAGGCGCTTTATTTATTTTTTTATTTTGTCTTTTTGAGACAGGGTCTCGCTATGCAGTACAGGCTGGCCTTGAGCATACTGTTGTAGCCCAGGCTGGTCTCAAACTCACACCAATCCTCCTGCCTCAGCCTCCCAAGTGCTGGGATTACAGGCATGTGCCACCACGCCTGGCTTAGCAGGCACTTTAGATTGCTGAACCATCTTGCCAGCCCCAGAAAAAATTTTATTTTTATGTTTTTTTTTTTTTTTTTGTCTTTTTGAGACAGGGTCTTGCTATACAGTTGAGGCTGGCCTCCAGCTCACTTTTGTATCCCAGGCTGGTCTGGAACTCATATCGAACCTCCTGCCTCAGCCTCCCAAGTGTGGGAACTACAGGCGTGCGCCATCACGCCTCTCTAAATAAAAATTTTTATTAAGCCTATTTATATAAAGTGCTATAACAAGAAATTGCTTTAATTCACTTAGGAGGCAATTTTTAATTTTATTTTATTTTTCAGTACTGGGGATTGAACTCAGGACCCTCTACTTGCCAGGCAAACACTATTCTACTGAGCTATTACCCCTCCATTGTTTTATTCACTTAAAGACTTTTACTTCATAGACTTTGCGCAATTCAATTTATACCTTTGTCCCTTTGTCATTTAACTTCCTCGCCTAAATCTCAATTATAAGACACACAATATCTCTAATACTTTTTTTTTTTTCTGAAGCCACATTACGTATTTGTTTGTGTTATGGCCGGCTCAGCCTTCCCTTGGGGGCCGGGGGCGATGCAGCATGTGGTGCCTGGGATCGAGCCGCGGTCCCTGCGGTGGCCTAAACTTTCCATCGCACGCGCATTAGACCACTAAGCCATCTCACCAGCCCTATCTCTAATACTTTTTAATATTTTCCTTATAAAAGTAGTATAAGGAATGCCAAATGGCTAATTTAGGCACCTAGACAGTAGCAAGGCGCAGCTCAAAGTGGCACAGGCCTCAGTTCCTAATTTAAGGGTTTACACTTCCTCGGAAAGACTCCAGGTTTTAAAACACGTAAATATATCATGAAGAACAGAATTATAGGTAATAAAATGACAGCATATAAAATATAGCACAGATGCTAAAAGGAATGACACACCACCGACAAGTCATCAAGACCATTTGCACCAAAGCAAGGGAGGCAAGATGGAGGCCGAAGTCTTCATGATTACAAGAAGCTCAACTCGGCTATTTTGTTTTATGCTCTGGCAGTATTTGCAATCAAAAGAGATAAAGCTGTGTCTTTACCCCACGAGGGTCTCCCATCAGCTCTTGTAGAGCAACTGGCCTCAGATTGATGGTTAGCGCCTTTGTCTGGGAGAGCTTAATGTTTGCTGTTGTCTCACAAAAACCTGCGAAGGGGCCGGCTCGGAACTGAGTTCGCTGTCAACAGATCTCGTCCCATTCGTACTCGTAGGGCTTACACCCACACTGAGAGGCATCCACCCAAATGCCCAACCACCAGAGCAGGAGATGAGACTCGAAAATCACTTTGTTAGCGCCATTAACGCGAAGACGAAAACGGTAACTAGGCGCAACTGCACACGAAGTGTCTCGGCACTGACACTTGTTGAACTGCCTAGTTCTGCGGAAGTAAAACGTAAGACTCTTAAGACGTCCCCTGAGGAGGGCCAACATGGCGATGGGCTCTTCTTGGCACTGCCCTATTCCCTCCCTTATAGTAGGCGGCCCCAATACTGCCCATTGGTTAATTTTGAGGCGGTACCAGTTTTACTTCACTCTCTCATTGGACTAGGTAACTGAGGGAGAAGCCATTTCTCCTATACCTATGCCAAGTTCCCGCCCTCAGAGTTCATTTGGCGTTTAATTGGTTTTTAGCTCATGTCAATATGAATCCTGTTCTGCCTCTTTTCAGTGTTAATCCAATAATAACTTTCTTGGCAGCCCGCCTCATTTTGGATTGGTTTAGATCAGCCTGATCCTATGCTATTCCTTCTCATCTCGTGCTCGCCTCCCAGCCAGGCCTTTGCCCAGGCATGTCCAAGATTTTGATTGGTCATTTTTCTGTCATTCCTATCAAAGCTCTTCCTATCCCTGTAGCTAAATGAGCCCGCCTGGTGATTCACTGGTTTCTTGCCCAGCCTATCATTTCTAGCTCCCGCCCTTCCTTACTTCCTGCATATTCCATTGGTTTTTAAAACTGAGAGGGCGGTCCTTTTGGGCGTATACTAGGCACGCAACTCTGTCTTACATACGTTGTAGAAGGAATTAGCTTTGCCATTGGACAAACTGACTGCCTTTCTTCTGCAGGTCCCTCCTTTCCCCCTCCCTTATTGGGCGGGGCAGGAGTGAAGGGGAGGAGCCCCGGCCGGGCTTGTGGCGCGCTGCTCCCTCCTCCTTACCCCCCCCCCTCCCTGTCCGGTCCGGGTTAGCTTGCCTCGTCAGCGTCCGCGTTTTTCCTGGCCCCCCCCCACCCCCCCGGACAGGACCCCCTTGAACTCGTCCCTCAGCTGCCACCATGAGCGGTAAGGATGAGTCCACTTGAAGCTTAGGGGTGGAAGAGGAGTGAGGGGGCGCGCGCGAGGGCCGACCGGGCGGTCCCCGCCGTGATGGGGGGGGCGGGCGGGAGGCGGCGGCGGCGGCCTTGGTCCCGCCTGGGGCGGAGGGAAGGGAGGGAGACGGGGCAGTGGCGGGGCCTCCGAGGAGGAGGGGGATGGGCCGCCCGCCCCGGGGGAGGGGGCAGCGTGGCCTCGCCCGCCCCCTGCCCGCCCCGGCCGCGGGGGACGGGCCTTACCCCCCAGTACCCGGTCGCCCGCCTGAGGCTCCTCCCGACGGGGGCTGGCGCCGCGGGGGCGGCCCGAGCAGTGCAGGCCCCGCCCGGGCCAACCGCCTCGCTGTTCCGCCCTCTGGTCGCAGCCTGCCCCAAGGTCCTCCTCCCCCCCCCCATCCCTTCTATACCCCTCCCCCATCGTCCCGCCCTTTCCACGCCCCTCACCC
>PVKN010038172.1:0-11109 GCA_004027915.1 Capromys pilorides
AATGAAAACTACAGTACTCTGAAAAAAGAGATCCTAGAGGATTTCAGAAAATGGAAAGATATTCCCTGCTCCTGGATTGTGAAGATGGCTATACTTCCCAAATTGTTATACAGATTTAATGCAATTCCTATCAAAATACCATCAACATACCTCACAGACCTAGAGAAAGCTATCTTAAAATTTATTTGGAACCAGAAAAGACCTAGAATTGCAAAGACAATCCTGGGCAACAAAGACAAGGCAGGAGGTATTACAATTCCTGATCTAAAGTTATACTACAGAGCTACCGTGGTAAAATTGGCATGGTATTGGCAAAAAAAAAAAAAAAAAAAACCAGACCTGAGGATCAATGGAATAGATTACAAGAGGCAGAAGCAAATACAAACACACTCAGCCAACTTATCTTCAACAAAGGGGCCGAACACACTTACTGGAAGAAAGATAGCCTCTTTAATAAATGGTGCTGGAAAAACTGGCTCTCTACATGTCAAAAACTAAACCTTGACCCAAGTCTATCACCATGCACTAAACTAAAGTCTAAGTGGGTTAAAGATCTAAATATCCAAAGCAAAACATTAAATCTCCTGGAAGAGAAAGTGAGAGAAAACCTTGAAGACATTGGAGTAGGCAAAAAGTTCATGGAGAAAAATAAAAATGCACATTTAACACTTGAAAGGATCACCAAATGGGACTTCCTTTGGCTGAGAAGTTTTTTCATGTCAAAAGAAATTACCAAAAGAGTGAAAAGACAACCCACAAATTTTGAAAAGATTTTAACTAATAAGTATTCAAGACAAAGGTCTTCTTTCTAGAATTTATAAAGAACTAAAAACCATTAGGTTAAAAAATTAAAATTAAAAAAAAAGAAATTTGTTTTTAAAAATGTATTTGGAAGAGTTAAAAAAACTAAGGTTTATTGAAAATGTTAATGTTTGATTGTTTGACTAATCTTACATATCTATATCAATCTAAACAGATTTGATGATGAAAATATGTAATACAGCCATTCTTAAATTTTTGTTTTGAAAATCCTGTACTATATGTACTCTTGCTTATTACTGTTTTCCTATCTTTGTTTCTGCTATTTTTACTCTTTAAAATAAAATAAAATAAAAACATACGGTACTAGGATTTGAACCCCAGTCCCTGCACTTCAAAGCAGTTGCTTAGACCATCAGGCTATCTCCCCAGCCCCCAAAATATTATTTTTTTAAAAAACTTTATTTATTTATTTATTTGTTTATTTATTTATTTATTTATTTATTTATATTATGGCCCGCTCAGCCTGCCCTGGGGGTGGAGCTGGCACAGCATACAGTGCCAGGGATCGAACCACAGTCCCTGTAGTTGCCTAAGCTTGCCTAAGCTGGCACTCTGGACCACTGAGCTATCACATCAGCCCCCAAAATATCATTTTGAGGGACATAATTTTATCCTTAACAACAACCAATTAGCATAATAAACCAAAAGTCTTAATGGGCCCTGCACAGAAAAAAGAACCCAAATGGCTGGCAGTATACTATGAAAATATGATCCTCTCATTGATATTTGTAAAGAAAACAAGCAGAAACACAGTGACACACCTACCAGATGGGCAGAATGTTAGCATTTGACAGCATCGAGTGCTGGCAAAGACATATGTATCAATTGGGCTGCAGACATTCGGGGATACTCTAGAATGGCCAGGAAACAACCTTGGGGAAAATGTGGAGCACCCACTAATGGAGGTGCTGGGCTGGCCAGATAGTTTAGTGGACTAAAGTTACTGCTTAGGCAGAGCACAGCGGCCAGGTTCGATCCCTGCCTGCTGTGTCTGTTCTGCCCCAAGGGCACACTGACATGGCTACTGAGACTAGGCATGATGGCATGCACCTTGTAATCCCAGCACTTGGGAGGCTGAAAGCAGGAGAGTCACCATGAGTCCATCTATGTAGTGAGACCCTGTACACCCTGTACTGAATACATTTTTAAAAAAAACACTAACGGAGGTACCCATAACTTAGGAACCAGGATTACCGGTTCTAAGGCTAGGGAACAGATAAAGGTTTACACATTGACAGCAGTAAGTTTATACAAGCTGTTCTTTCTAGAGCTGTCTGTGGTAGTACAATGGTGGAAGTCACATGTCCATAGCCTAATTACAGCACCATGGATACAGAATATACAATCTTGTAATAAAATACAACCATTGAAAGAAATCTATTATGATTACAATTTAAAATGTAGACAATACATTCAAGATGATGATTTGATTCATTTAAGTTTCAAAGCATTCAAAATTTAAAAGTGTATTTTAGAGACATAAATCTGATAAAACCAAGAAAAAAGGGAAAAAAATAAACATAAAGTGATATTGATGAGGAAGATGGAAAAGAATGGGTTGGAAGAAGGACAGATATTGACAGAATCCATTTAAAGCCTTGGACTATTTACTAAGTGTTTTAATTTAATGTCTGTTGTATATTCAATATTTTAAAATAAAATACTCAATGGCCCATGACATGAATGAATGTGAGATATAAGTGCCATAATGTTTTTTTAAATTAGAAATAGACTGTAAAATCTGAATAGCTTGGCTATCTCTCTGCCAACTTCCAAATGCTGTCATTTCTCATTTAAAATCATAAGGGCCCAATGGTATAAAAATGCAATTGAAGGACTCTTAGTAAAAAAAATTGTTTGTAAAACAGATAAATGCTAAGATATTTCTCCACAATCTGTATTATTTAAATGCTCTTTGAAGACATGGTGCTGCATTATTAAAGTTTTGTCATTTCTAATATATATATTTGTGGAACTGGGGATCGAACTCAGGATCTTGCACTTGCCAGGTAAGTGCCCCTTGTGCCCCTGAGCTATCTCCCTGGCCTCAAGTTTTGTCATTTCTAAAGATAATCATTTGATTTATTTTGCAACATCCTGCTGGGTAAGTGTATTCCATTTTTATGCATAGCACTTCAAACTTATCTGGAATAATACAGTTTAGGGAAAGGCGTAACACATATGGGCCTAGATATTTTAAGCCAATGATTCAAATTCAAAATACAAACATGTATTTAAACATGCGAGACATACTTCAAAGAAGAGATTCTGCATTCAAGTAACAGACTGTTGGCAGGGAAAGGCAAATGCCATGATAGCTTCTTACCCTTTTATAAGACCCAAGCTACTAAGTAAGTAGTGGCCGCAAAGGAAAAGAAAAATCATATGCCATGTTCTGACACATCTAACATTTCTCTCCCAAGACAAAGTGCCTTCTCAGGGGCCCCCCAACCCACAGGCCTGGGGGCACAGCTGTCTGCGTTCTCAGGACACTCTGGAAGGGTGGGAAGAACAGGGGGTGTGGGTCACCCCAGATCTCTGCCCTGACCTCTGCCTGTTCAGCAGGTGACTTAGATACGTTTACTAGAATTTAAAAGCAATTCCTATAGAAGCTGCTTTCAGAGTCATGCAGGATATTTAAATACAGTATCTACTCTGTCAGCAGCAAAGATCCCACTATCTACCAATGCTAAAGAAAATCCCAAAGCTGTGCTTCTTGGATATTGAATAGCCCTCTTCCACATTCTCCGGATTCCTAGATCAAGTGGGACATAGACATATGGACAGAGGTGGCCAATTGTGTTTCTCTTTAAGGATCTTTGGAACCCACCTGCTTTATAACAAATATCACCAGCTGTATAACAATTGTTTTTTTCTACTCTGCACTCATGTCTCTAGTAAGCCTACAGGTCCTAATTCCAGATTAATTACGCTACCTACAATCCTTAAATCACAGCTGGAATAATCAGCGAGCGCCAAATACACATAGCAAAAGCATCTCTGAGTACAGAGCAGGAAAAATTAAGAAACCCAGTCACTCAACAACTTCAACATAAAAATCATTCCTAAAGTAGAAAGAAGCCTGGCGTGGTGGCACACACCTGTAATCCCAGCACTCAGGAGAATGAGGCAGGAGGATCATTCTGAGTTCGAGACCAGCCTGGGCTAAAAAGTGAGCTTAAAGCCAGCCTGAACTGCTTAAAGAGACCCTGTCAAAAAAAAGGGACTAAATAAATAAGTAAATAAAGGAAGATGTGTGTTTTGTTTTATTATTTGTTTATTTAAATTTTCGGTGGCAGAGGTACACTGTCCGTGAAAACATAGCAATTAGCTCCCTGCTTCCGCTCAGAAAAACCCACACGCCAAAAGTCAGTTCAATCGTAGAAACTCCAACTAGGTTTTCAGCGCCTGTAAATCATCACTGTTTTGCAGCTGGGAGTTTAAAAGGTTCCACCTTTTGGGGGTATCTGACAAGGAAGGGCGCGGAGACTAAGGTGATGCCGATGCTCACCGGCGCAAACAGCTTGTGATCACGTTGCCACCACCAATGTGCTCATGCCCGTTTCCTCTTCCGACTGCACAGGCGACTCTTTAAATCCAAATTTCAGCAGGATTGCAGATGACATCTCTATGCTCCTCAAAACAACCATGTAAAATAGGCCCAGGGAGATTAATGAGATTCCAGTGGAAAATCTTTTTCAGGGGCGCACTGTGCCTTAGTGCTTCCGGACTGGCGTCTCAGCGATTCTGCTGGGCTCCTGGTAGCTGCAGAAGTTCGTGTAAGCCATGTGGAGCAGATGAGCGTATGGTCCAGGCCGGAACTGGCCAGGGCCAGGGACAACAGGCGCAGGTTGCAGCTATGCCCAGGATCCAGGTGACGCGGACACAGAGACGGGCGCCCATCCTGCCCGAGGGCCCAGCAGCACCAGCTGCCTAGCCATGGTGTGCCGCAAGGCGCTGCTGCACGCCTAGAAAGATTTGCTTTGTCCTGGAAATTAAGAGCATACTAGAAAAGTGCCGTGTCCAGTGTCTTCCTGGCTTATCGTTCACCCTGCATGTAGCTGCGAGCTACATGAGTTAGAGAAGCAAAGTGGTAGGACAGGGGGCACCACTCCCCACAACCTTGCAAGAGCCATTGCCGCGGAGCGCTCCGGTGTGCAGCAAGGCTGGCGCGCAAGGGTAGGCCGAGAGCGCTGTCAAATGCAGTTAAATTGCACCACATGTCAGAAGAGAACAAGGAAATGATACCACATTACGCCACCAGAATGCTGCTACATCTGAAGAAATGTTCTGCATAATTTATGGAGCCCTTGCTAGAACTCTGCATAATTAGAGCAGAAGGAGAGAAGGAAAAAGGCCCATAACTGGACCCAGACTGGTGAGCCTGACCTCAGCTCTGTGACCTGGACAGTGCATTTAGAGTTGTGGCCTGCAAAGAAAACGAGCGCGAAGTCAAAGCTGCGAAGCTTGCAGATTTCAGAACCGGAACAATGAACTTGGCTTTAAAGCACTTTAGGAGAGCCTGTCTTTTCTACAGATAGAGCTTTTCAGCTGTTACAGAAGCGAGGGAGTCTTAGAACTGGGAGTTCTAAGTGGAGCCTTAGGCCCACTTTAGCCCAACAGTACAAACCCATGTAAAGAAAGGGCATTGGTAGGTGGCTAGAGGAGCTTCACAGCAATACTGCAATTTGGGGCTGAGTTTCCAAGGTGTACACTGAATGACACAAAGTGGCTCCTGAGGTATCAGAGCCCCATCAGCATGACCAGCAGCGAGGACCCACGAGCACAGGGAGCAGCGCCAGAGCCTGAGAAGTCCAGGGCCTGGAAAGAAGCAGCTGCTGGGCTCTGGACCCAGCCACAAGCCCAGAGGCTGTGGCCTACTCACGCTCCTCTCCTGGACAGTGGACAGTCCTGACAGGACACTGCAGCACCCTTCCTGAGGTCCTCCAGGTGCTGCAGTCACGGATGCAGGCTGTCTGCCTCCCAGGGCCTCACCCTGTTCCGTGGTACCCAGCCAGAGCACTCAGCCTGTGCCCGGTGGCGCTCTGCAGCCCCCCAAAGGCACTGCAGCACTTTTCCGCTGTGTGACCCTAGGTGATAGTAACCGTGGATTTGAGAGAGAAACACCCAACTACATCAGTCAGCATGATTCTGAGTGGAATAGGGGCGGGATTTACTGGAGACAGATAACCCAATAAACTCGTAGCCTGAATGGGTTAAAAGAGAAGCCATGAAGAAAGAGCCAGTTCTGTTTCCTGGAGGGGACTTCAGTCATTGCCCTCACCTTGGCCTTCTCTTTCTGGCTTCAGCGCAGATTCTTCAGCCTCTTGGTGAGACTCCCACTGGACAAAAGAGCTGCAGGCCTTCTGCTGGACCTCTGGGGTCTCTGCTATACCGGACTCTGCAGGTAGCCACTGTAACCAACCTTGTAAATTCTTGATATTTGTATATCTTGCATTAAGTCTGTTTCTTCAGAAGCAGGGACCAACTGACATGCCCTGTACAGACTCTCGAACCTCTTTGAGTTTTCGTTTGGAAAATCAGCACAACATTTTCCACAAAAGATTCTTGGGCAGATTAAACAAATGAAAATGATTAACAGTAAATGATATATAAATGAACATTTATTGTTTTAGTATTTTTTTATTTATGATTAATTGAGGAGAAAAAATTCACAGAAAAGCAAGACATCAAGTAGAACTTCAGCATATGCCTATCTGCCTCTGCTCAAAAACTATGGATTAAATTTTGCAAGCCTTTGATGATTTCATTCAGTGATTCCTCTAGGTCTTCAAAGAACAACTCAACCATCCTGGCTTTGTATAAATGCCTCTTATTGTCTTGTCCTGTTTCCAACTGACCTCATATTTTGTCACAGTTCCACAGAGTTTGGATTATCCAGTAGACTAACTGAATTTGTTTAGGATGCTCACAATGGAAGCCACATTTCTGCCCCACTCAGACAAAAAGTTAACAAAGCACAAGTCTGGAAATTTATTATAGTTTTACAATCAGAAAATCTCGAAAGAAGCTATTTTAACTTTCACATATGGGTAGGTTTGGAATTATTCCAAAATGTAAAAATTCTCCCCAAATATTACACCCTATTTCTTTTTCTCACCTAATTACACAGCTAAAAAGAGTGAAATTTCTGTTTAATCACACACCTGGGAGAATATTTACAGCCTCTAACAGAGATAGCTCCAAGCATAGTTAACTGTTTGAAATTTTGCCACTGTATCATATTCTTTCCACTTGATATGTTTTTACATTCTGCATTATTAGCCTAAAATGTCCTTTCCCAACTTGAACCAGCATCAGTATCCTATAGTCCAATCCTCCCAAAGCACACCGGTCATCAACCAGCTGTGTTTCTCACTATTCATCCCAGAGAATGCAAATAGGTTTCGTGAAGACCCAGCTCACATTGGTTCAAAGGTGAAGGAGGTCTTGTTCTAGGATTTGGGCCAAGACATGTGAATATGGGTAGGATGGAGGCCCTACACTTTGGCTGGGGATGATGCCATCGGGAAGAGGGGGTGAAGCTAGGCCTGAGCTTCTTAATAAAACTGGAAGAAATGTAACAAAGCTAAATCTTTAATTTGTAAATGAGGGGCCATCACTCATTGAGATAGAATATATGGCCAGTTTTGTGGCTTTGACAATTTTGATGCTTTTTAAAAATTTATTTTAAAGACAATAGAAAAAGAATAAATAAAACATTAGAAACGATATACAATTTTTAAGAAAAACAAGATCATATTCAACAGTGCTTACTATAATGCACATTGCTTTCTTCACTGTAGTTGTTCAGATTACAAATATAAGCATATAAAACTGGTCAAAATAAAAATTTTAACCATTAAATGCTACCTTCAAGAAGCTTCTGGCGAGGAAGAAAAGAGAAGCAAGGCAGTGAAGCGATCTCCAGAGGGAAGGCACACAGCAAATTCATGCTCTCAGGTCTTCTGGCTGTAGTGTGGTTTCAGTAAGGAGTTCCAGTGGGAGATGGGAGAAGGGAGAGAGAGGAAGACCAGGGATGTTATTCAGGAGGCGCCCTCTCTGCGAGGCTTCCTTAATGCAGAGGTGTTACTTCCTATACTTCTCAAGGGGACATTCCTGTAAGTCTCTCCTTCTGGCCTTGAAACAATAACAGCAGCCCTCTTCTTATGAGCACGATGCATTACTTATTCCCCCAGGGCCATATTCATACCTTGGGGAGCAAGCCCTTCTTCAAGGACCCTGCTATGAGTAGCCATTTTTTTTCCTGTTGTGGATGTGACTGGCACATGGTTTCCATCTGTTTTGTGACTGCTCTGGCAGACATTCTGGTTGCTTAGAGTGAGACTTTGACCTGTCAGCCACAGGTCTACGCTCAGCCCAGGGCCGGGCATGATTGGATGGAAGGATGTATTTATATATTTATTCTTCACATGAAATCTTTTCCTTTTGCTGAGTACTTTTCAGGTCAGTGGAAAAAGATTTTTGATTATGTATAGCAGAATCTTCAAAAAGAAATGGTAGTGGGCCAGTGAGATAGCCCAGCAGTCAATAGCACCTGCTTAGGCAAGCTTAGGCAGGCACAAGGGACCGCAGTTTGATATCCAGCACCACATGCCATGCCAGCCTCACTGAGCTGGCCAAAAAAAAAAGGAATGGTAGTGTGGGCTCAAGTCACACAGAGGAATATTACTACAATTGGTAGCTAGAAGGTAGGGCCCAGGAAGGTTGCTCTAAATTAAATCATAACCTATGATTGTATCCATCAAAGTCCACTTACTTTCTTCTAATAGATGTAAAGATATTAAAATATTTTATCTGAGTGAGCTTGTTTGAATAGACACAGAAAAGGAGTCTTAGGGGTTTGCACCCTCCCCCACACAAAGTTCCCAGGTAGCATTTAAAAAGTACATTTTTCAGAAGACAGCTGTGTTTCTTCATCTAAAAAGCCAAGGATTAGACAAAATGTGTTAGTGGCCCATGCCACTCACAATTTTGGATACAAGCACCTCATCGCACTTCCGTATCTCACCTTGATTCCAGCAACACAGTGTTCACATCTAAGACAGTGAGGTGCTACTATGTCTTTTCCTACATTTACCCTGCAAAACAAGATTCACTGTAAATGGGCAGAGGCTCTCTGTTTAAAGCCTTCTCTGAGAAAGACCACAGGTGGCTGAGGCTGCTGGCCTCTGTGGTTAAAGACAGCAAGTACTACCATGAGGTTAATCTTATCACTTCTCCAGCCCAACAAAGGGAGCTCTGGGTTATTCTCCATCTACTCCCTATTAAAATAAATATCCTACATTTGAGAGAGCCAGTAAATGTGGTAAGAGTGATTCATATGCTGTCTTAGTTACTTTTCTGTTGTTGCTGGGACAAATACCCAACACACAAGCTTTTGGGAAGAAAGGTTTATTTAGCTCACAGTTACTGGTGGTTTCATGGTTTAAAGCAGCCTGAATTACATAGCAAGGCCTTGAAACACTGCGCTGCTGTGTCCAGGATGATCTGCTCCATACTTCTGAGAGAGAGCACCGCCTATGGGGGGAACCTCTGACTGCCCGTGCTGTCAGTTTAAGGGTTCTTGCCTCTCTTGGCCATGTCCCTCAAGCCCTGCTCTGCTCCTTTGGCCCCGCCCTTCAAGTCCCACACTTGACAGCCCTGTGATTTACATGAGGCTTTGGGAGGACAACTAGATACAAACCATAACATATGTATTCATGTCTTAATACAGAATATTACACAGAATTATTTGTGGCATAAATAAGGCAGATAGTACAGTGACAAGTTTGATTCCATTGGCTCAAAAAGTGGTAAAAAATCTCTGGGATTATTTTCTTGTATGCAAGAAATTATCACAATGATACAAAATAACTACATTCTATCCTCTTAAGAAAATTAAAAACCACTGGGGAATATATATTTTTAAAAGAAAGAATTCGTGGTACATCTGAAGAGTTCTGATTTTCTGAGAAATATTATCTCTGCATATGAAGTAGAAAAATAATTCTACATATTCCTAAGGAATAGAGGAAAAAGTGAGAAGTAAATCAAAACTAATAATGAAAACATGCTTTTTATATGTACTGTACTACCCATCTATCTATCTATCTATCTATCTATCTATCTATCTACTATCTATTATGATTAATAGATAGTGCGTTCTCCACCCCCACCCATAAATCTTCATGTGTTCATAGGTGTCTGGATCTTGAGCGTGTGAATACAGATTAGGAGTGTAGTATTTGGATTAAGTGTGTGTGTGGTACTAGATCAGCCCGTTACTTGGTTATCATAGATCAGGTTTTGGGTTGTGGGAAGCCCCACTTCAGGTACCCTCGATGGGATAACGGAGAGAAGGAGGCTTGCTGCAGCTGGCTGCTTCTGCTGCCTGCTACCTGCTGCCTGCTCTGCTGTGGACTCTTTCTTCTCTGCCATGCCCCATTTCCCTGCTGCCACGCGTTGGAGCCAGCTGACTATGGAATGAAAGCTCTACAGTGAGTTAAAAGAAAATTTTTCTCTTTTAATTTTGGGTGTCAAATATTTTGCTCCTGTGATGAGAAAATACTAAGACACTCTAGGAGAACAATATCTCCTACTAAAAGATTAAATTCAACAAGCATAGAAATAGTTGAAAGAGATCCAAATGTCAGGCAAAGTAATTTCTTTCAAACCTGCACACACAGCCATGGGATGTGAGGTGAGCTGCTCCATACCTCCATACCTCTGCTCCATACCTCCTTCCAAAGGCCTGCATCTCCATGATGCAGTCTCCAGCATGATGCCTTTGGGAGGAACACAGAAACAGGTAGAGGTGGAAGACACAGAAGAGCTGAGACCTCTTCGGAAATTTTAGGGTGACTGTTTCACATACTCAAATGCTAGTGTGATGCCTGAGCCCCTTCGTGTTCCTTTATCTTCTACTTCCCTGGAAGGAGGCAAATCGTTCTGATGCATCGCAAATACTGCCGCAATGTGCAACCTTCCTTCAGACCCTAGTGATGTCACCCAACCATGAGCTGAAACCTCTGAAAACTTTAACTAAAATCAATCTTTTGTTCTTGTAAATTGGCCATCTCTGGAATCTGTTACAGTAACTGAAAGCTATCATACACACAAAAAAGTTATGTAAATGTCAACAAAATTTTTAAATTCTTTAAAAAAAAAACATTTCAAAATAGATGACTTCAAACCTACATGACGGTACATAATACTTCCTCTTTGCATAACCAATTGCTGGAAGAAGACACAATAAAACTCTATAAACATAGTGATTAATTTTAC
>PVKN010038173.1:0-11110 GCA_004027915.1 Capromys pilorides
GCCCTTTAAACCGAGGACTAGATATTGTAGCAAAAAAAGACATTGAAAAGGTCAGCTAAAATTCACTGTCATGTAAAATAAAATAAATCTCTTATATTATATAGGGTGTTTTAATATATTACAAGTTTGATTAGATCTCACACTCATAAAATTGGACATGTCTGTGGTAAATATATGATGTATTGTAGTTGTAATATATAGGGAACCCTTCCTGGTCCTCATCTCAGTTGAGAAGTTTGTATTTGTAATCCCATGGACAAATTATTGGAATCCCATCAAGTTAATTCCAATCTACCACACCCAGTGCAACCTATGGTGAGAATAAAGACAGTGAAGTCTGTTTGCAGTGATGGGGAGTCAAAGGTCCTAAGTCCAGCCATGATAATGGCTATCTGGAACAAAGGCCCCAATCCAGGGTTGAACCCAGGTTTTATTCATTCATGAGAAAGGGGTGGCTTGAGGACGAGTGACTGTGAGAGTGGTGGGAAGTAGTGAGTGAACTGGGTGAGATAGGAGGCCTGCATTCACCTCTACAGTACACAGAGAGAAGGATATGCACAAAGAGAAATCTGCATAACACAACTGAGATAGTATTTAATATTTTAGAGTTGGAGCTTAAACTCTGATGTGTAATCTTTCAAGCCTGAGGAAATCATAGCCTGTCTCTCCAGGCTCAGTCCCAGTCAATAGTATGGAGCATTGGCTCTTCCTCCCTTCTCAACCCAGCTCACATTAAGGAGCACCAGATGAGGTTTCTGGGGAAACACACCTGCCATCTTCAAAGACTACCACCAGCACCTCAGCTAGACTTATGTGCATTGCTTAAAGCCACTTGAAGGGATGAGGAAAAGTCCTAGCCAGCTCTGTACACATCGATACATGGAAATCGGGTCAGGCAGAGCCTAAATGGAGACAACCGCACCTCTTTCAAGGAGTCACCCTGGTGGTTCTCCACAGTAGTACATCATGATTACCAACAATTTCTTTGCCTGAGAGTTTAGAATTTAAAAGAATGTTTACTTTTGGAATGACTAGAATTGCTCCCTTACATATTGATCATTTGCAAATATTCACACTATTGGACTCTCACAATAAGAAAATATGGATGTTTTAATATCTTCTGAAAGTTAGGAGATTCAGGACCAGAAAGTGATTCACTTAAAGCTCACATGTTTAATAGCTGTATTTTTTACTGTAAGTTAAACATTTTCTTTAGTGTAAATGAAAGATATTTGTTATAATGCAACCTCATGTACATTGAAAGCCTGGAAATGAAGTACTTTTACACCATACAGTGCTTAGTCTTGCAGCCTGAGGTGTGAAATGGCACAAAGATTAACCATTTATTTTGTCACAAACATGAGAGCACTAGAGCTGGGGAACAAAGATAAGGTCACCTTCCAGTAAAGGCATGTGGGTGTGCCTGGCATCTCAAGGCCTAGCTGCGACAGAGCTGGTCTGAATCTATATCTAGGTCTTCTAAATCAAGGTCTCCTCCTATTGTACATGTGGTAAAATACATGATTATTTACTTAGGTAGTTGGAAAAGTTTCACAAGTCTTAGAATTTTTCAGTTTGGATCACCCTCCAAGTAAAGTACAAGTTCTAAATATTTGAAGACTTACAGCCTCTAATATCTGCAACAGGAGGGTAACATTACCTGTTGAAAAAAAAAGATAACTATTTTTCCTTTTCCTGAGGTGTGTATACATTTTTTTGGGGGTAGACTCTATATATTCAAATAGGCTGTTTTAGTCAACTTATCAAGAAGAGCATGCTGCAATAATCACACCAAGGGTTAGCAGCTACCATAGATAAAAGTTCATTTCTCACTGCCAATATATTTATATTATGTAAATATAAATATAAAAGGCTGAGAGATAATAAATACTGATGATTTTGTGGCAGAGAGAAAAAAGATGATGAACAACACATTGACTCTTAAAACCAGAGGTGGTGTACATCACTTCCCACCCATGTTTTGTTGATCAAATCAAGTCCCCCACCTATGGCTGGTTTAAACTGGGTAGGATATACAATCTTTTTCCAGGGAAGGACATTGAAGAGCACTATAGAATACTGCTGAGCAAAACTCCATCCCATGAAAGCCTCATCCCAACCTCTGCAATTTTTTCTAAGCTTCACAGATGCAATAGACCTTCATTTTTCTGTTATATTCCTCAAAAAGTATGTAAATATAATTCAAATTGATTTGATTGTAAATGTATATAATTAATGTGCACACATACAGATAGACATTTAATAAATATCTTCATTGAATGGCAACTCACTTTTAGCCATTATACTGGGCAATTTATATGTATTACTTAGATTTTTGTACCAGATTGTGATTTTATTATTGATATGCTGAAAGTCTGAAAAATATAAGAAACTTAAGAAGTAGGGCTTATCATTATTTTCAACCAACATCAAACTCTGGAGATATTATATGTCCATGGGAAGAGCTTGTGCTGGAGCATCAATTTCTTGTGTTGGAATCCAACCCTCCCATTTTGGGGTATGTGGTACTGGTCAGGTTATGTTACTTTCTGTTTCACATTTCCTTCTTAATGTAATGTGGAAAATAATGGTGCCTCCATTGCTGAGCTTTTCTAAGAATTAATATAAATGAATTGTTTATCATTGGATCTGGGACATAATGACTGCCTAGTATGAGAGATGTTAGCTATGACTCAACCAAAGCATGGCAACTCTTCCCACCTGTTAGACCATACTAGTCTTAAGAAGAGGAGCAGCAGCCATGATACAGGTGGGGTTTTGAAGTTAGAGATATGAAATTTGAAAATAGAAGCTTTGCATGTTAAATCTAGGTCTTGGTACTCAAGGTATTTCTACATGAAGACATTGAGTAATAAACATACTATAAATGTAGTATAACACTTTGAAAATATATGATGCCATACTGAAATAATGAAAACTAACAATGGAGGATTAGAACTTAATGTCAACAGGCTGGGCGTGGTGGTGCATGTCTGTAATCCCAGCACTTGGGAAGCTGAGGCAGGAGGATCCATGTGAATTTGAGACCAGCCTGGGCTACAAAAGTGTGCTCAAGGCCAGCCTGAACTGCATAGCGAGACCCTGTCTCGAAAGGAAAAGAAAAAACGTAATGTCAATGTAAGAAACACCTATCCAGATTGTACTGCAACACTGTTAAACCCTTTTAGCCTTATAGCAGCTCTGGAAAACCTGTGGCATGTGGCCAGCTATTTATTATCACTGAAAGCTCTAAAAGGTTCACCATCACTGGTCTATAGGAAGTATTATCCACAAGAGATTGCTGATGGTTAAAATATTATTCTACTGGCACTATTTTATAAAAAAACCCAAATGTATAGCTATTTTTACTTTATCTCTGATCTGGAACTTTTTTTATTTTTAAGAAGACATCACTATAAAAGATTTCATCTGTAGTCAATCTGAGGTCTTTCAGAATCTCTTGGGGTCTGAATAGTAGCTTCTCTGGTTTCTCTGTGAGAACTTACCAAAGACTGAATTTATCAAATGTTTACTCCTTTAATCCAATAGTCCTGAGGTAGGTGTTGCTAGTGTATCTGTTGTACAGAGAAAGAAACAGACATGTAGAAGGGTTCATAAACTTGTCTTAGCTCATGCACTTGATAAGTGATTATAGGTGAACTGAGAGTTGTACCAGTATTAGCTTCATTTTATTTATTTATTTGTTTGTTTGTTTTCGTCTTTTTGAGACAGGGTGTCACTATGTAGTTCAGGCTGGCCTTGAGCTCACTTTTGTAGCCCAGGATGGACTCGAACTCACATCGATCCTCCTGCCTCAGCCTCCCAAGTGCTGGGATTACAGGCGTGCGCCACCACGCCTGGTAGTGCTAGCTTTAGAACACTTGTTTAAACACTTTAGTGGGATTTGTTATTTTGTTTTTGTCTTTTTTTTTTTTGAGACAGGGTCTCGCTATGCAGTTCAGGCTGGCCTGACTCAGGTGGGCTCACTTTTGTAGCCCAGGCTGATCTTGAATTCACATCAGTCCTCCTGTCTCAGGCTCCAAAGTTATTTTTAATCTTTGAGAAAATCTAATGGAAATAGCACATTTATTGTTACCAGTACGTGTACCATTTAAAATGTCCTTTTCTTTGGGTTGAAATTCCAATAAGATCTTTTCAAGCACAGTTTGAGTTAGAAACCAATTTTGGGTCTTGGTGAAGAACTACGCCATGAAACTGTTTACAGCAGGAGTTAGGTTAGAGCGACTGACTGAATCCAGGCTAAATTTAGTCTGTAGGGGTTTAGCTTCTGCTGAATACTTTGAGTCCATGTCCTGCTCCCTTTCAAAACACCTTGAAGACTTGATATCTTTGGTCAAGATATGCACTTGACTGTGTCAGTTCCTGTTCTACTTTAAGTCTTTCTCATTGAGCATGTGGTCTCTGTACTACTGATGTCTCTAAATTAGTTTCTTGAAATTTATTCTGGTATTAGTATTTCATTTGAAATCCAGCATGACTTTTGTCTTTTTCTCCCCATAGGACGATGTAGTTTTTAATAATATATATAATATCTGGTACTTGAAGTTAGGAAGCTGTTTTTTTACAGTGTCTCATCTGCATTCAATGTGATGAGCCAGTTACTGTTATGACTAGTGAATTTAATCAACAGTGGTTTGTCCTGGGACTGTTAGAAGGTTCTCTGTAAGATGGCACTGGAGTTTTAGGAGGTGACACTGGACAGCTAATTCTTTCATGTTACTTAAAAGCTCTTGCTGGATCTCATTCAAGAGTTTAGTAGAATGGAAAGTAGTTTTTTAGAATATAAAATTGTTCACTAGAATGTAAATATATCATTAAAATTCACCAACACAAACAAGGTGGTTACCATTCCACTACTACATGCTTTGATTTTGATGTAAAAATCATGTGACGTTAACAGGATTTATTGCTTTCTTCATCAAGCATTTCAAACTTCTTTGTCTGCTGTTAGCCTTTGGTAGGAAGAGTTAGAACTTTAGATGTCAATGTGAAATGTGTGGCTGCCACAGTCTTGTACATGAAGAAGTTGCTCAAAAATTGATCATACTGGGGCTGGGGAGATGGCTCAGTAGAATAAGAGCTTGCTTGGCAAACGCAAGGACCTGAGTTCAATCCCCAATTCTGAAAAAAAAAAATGATCATACTGAGTATTTGTAGTTACAGGAAGACTTCATATTAGTCGTATTATATATTATCACATGGTTTTTCTGCTGAGTACTGTCAAGTGACACGGGATGGTGTTTAGAGCCAATGTGGAGCCATAGGCACATAGACTAGACCGTCTTCGATCGAGTCCTGGCTCAGCTATTACCTTAATGTTAGCTTTTGTGCCTAACATTTTTGAACTATGAAATGTAAATAAATAATAGTAGCACCTTTCTTCATACATGTATGTGAAGATAGTAGGCGTTAATATGTAAGGTATGTGTAAAACAATGCCAGATGCTTATATATTAACCAGTGTTGGCTATTATCATTAATCCTTTGCTTTTTCATAACATTTTCAATTCTTTAATATCATAAAAATAAAATGGCAACAATCTTAAGCAGCCACGCAATGGGAAATAATTTCTTTTTCTTTTTTTCTTTTTTTGTGGGACCGGAGTTCGAATTCACAACCTTACACTTTCCAGAAGGCACTTGTGCCATGGAGCTATCTCTCTGGCCCCAATAATTTCTTTTGAAAGATCTCAAAGATTTTTGGGAATGATCTCTCTGTAATGATTGAGAATGAGCTTGCTTTCAGCATTTCCCCATTATTTAAGATGAGATCCTCTTCCCATTGAAATCAGTTCAAGATTATTGACCAGGAGAAATATTTGTCTCTGTCACTTTAGAATACTTTAAATTTTTATAAATGAGTTGAGGGCTTTTCATTGTTTATGTCACTTAATCTTTAAGGAATAACTTTCAGTGACAAAGTACTCTGTAGTTTTGATAGATGGAGAAGAAATGTATGGGCTATCACTTCACACACATCCTGGAACACTGATATATTAGTTGTTCCACATTAACAGAGTTGGTAGCAGCTCTAATAAATGAAAGTTGGTCTGAAAAAGAGTTAACCTCTATAAAATTTTGCCAGTACTTTCTTTTTAATTAGTAGATTGTTTGATGTTCAGGAGAGCTCCTCTCTGCTATCAGTGCATCTGGAGTTAGTGTTTGCTTTACTCACAAAATTTTTAGATTTTTTTTATTGTAAAGACAATGGAAAGGACATACAGTCAACTCTAACCCATACATACAGAATAGTCACTACAAGAACAGGTGAGGTCTCCAGCATCCTGTGTCACCCTAATGCCTCTTGGGGCATGACTGTCAGCTGGAATTTATTGTGGGAGGAGTCTCTGAACCTGTTTTTTTCTCTGGGTCTAGGAGTTAAGAAGCGAGGGACTGTTAATAAAATAGAGATAGAAAATAAGTAGTTTTCTGGCTTGTGTACTCAGCGGGGGAGTTCCTGCCTTAATATGTTAGGCAGAAGTCAATTTTTGCTGTTTCTTCCATAACAAAAATCGAAGAGGTCTATGACAAAAATAAATAAATAAATAAATAAATAAATAAATAAATAAATAAATAAATTGATGAATAAATAAATAAATAGATGAAGCAGTAGCTCTATTTTTATCATCCCTTCCAGCTCCTTGTAACTTCTTATGAAGCAAGGAGATCATTAAAATTACACATCTTATCCTTTCCATGTACCATCTGTTCCTTTAGAGAGAATGAGGTGAGAAGCCAGAAAAGATACAAAAATAACCACTATTAGCTTTAATTTTGAATTAATATATGTTTTAAAAAACTAAGACTGTTCTATTATTATTGTTATTATTTGCATTTTAGGGAAGGGTCTATCTACAGGTTGCTCAGGGTCTCACTACTAGGTTGGATTCATAGTGATCCGCATGTTTACATGCTGGGATCACAGGCTGCGCCACCATGCCCAGTTTCAGTTGCAGTCTCAGCAGGCCCCAGAGGGCGGGGCCAGCAAGGCAGGCCTGGGCAGGCATGCAACCCATGGCCCTTGCCCCTGCTTGCAGGTGCTTCAAATCCTCTGAACTATTTGGCCAGCCCTAGACTGTTCTTTTAAAACTTAGTTTTACAATTATATTTTTGCAATGGAATGTGAACGAGTTTCAATCAAGTTATTTATTTATTTACTTATTTATTTATTTACCTACTTACTTATTTGGCAGATCGAACACTAGGGCCTTGTACTTTAGTAAGTGACAAAACTACCTCTGAGCCATGCCTCAGTCTCTCAAGTCAATTTCAAAATAGTTTCTTGAGCTTATGTGGGAGATAATTCGTTTTGGTTAATGTAAACTTTTGGTAGTTTGCAATACTTTGTCAAGGTAGAAACAAGAATTTTTAAAGTAGTTAATTTATGCTGCAAATTTTAAAGTAGCTACTTGTACAGCAATTATACTTCTTCTTTTTTGAACTTATGAAGTCACTTCTGGTCCTTTTCTGGTCTCAGATCCACTAGAGTACCTAGAAGAAATCTTGTTGGTATCCCATAGGGCAGATAACATGCTGTGATTTCTTTCTATTACTCACAATGCACAGCAGTTATATTTTCCCTAGGGAAATAGAGATTACTATTACCTTATAGTGGATTAAGAGTCTTCTAGGCCTGCGTTTTCCACTTACTAGCTACATGGTCTTGGAGGTGGTAAGAAGGCCTGTCTTGTGAGTTAAGTGGATGTAAATAACTTATAAAGCACTTGTCACGGAAGGACCATATTAGTGTCTGCTTTTATTAAAATCTTTTAAAATGTGAGTTTGTGATAATCCTTTACGTTTAGAACTATGAAACTCTTTGGAATCTGACAGGCTGTCTGGAAATGCGACTGCTTATTTTATTTAGACTAGTTTCAACCCCTTTGCACTGGGTTTATTTCCCTTGATCTTGCCCTCTGTCATAGACATTTCCTTAAAGATTTTATTCCCAGAAAAGACAATAATCTTTGTGTCTAGAGGAGACAGAGTAAATTACACAAAGTCCTCTCTATTTTCATCAGATTGCCTGAGTACTATATTGGTGATAAGAAGTCTGTAATGGGTTGATTGTGAACCTTAATAACAGCAATGTGTAGCTGTTTTTGACTTTAAGATTTTGATTAGAAGGGAGTTTAATGTTTTCTTAGCTAATTTATTATTCACAATTTTATTATTATGTAAAAATAATGCAACTTGTTCTTGATCTCACCCAGCATTGTAAGACTATAATGTATTTTTCTTGATTATCTTAGACTCATCCTAGATTTATTAAATGCATTAACATTGAAGCAAGTACTGCAGAAAACCATTATATATTGCGTTACCTCCCAAGAGTTTATTAGTCAATAACTGAATAATTAAAACTTGATTTATTTTTTGGAACTGGGGATTGAACTCAGGTCCTTGTGCTTGTCAGACAAGCGTTTATTCTACTGAGCTATCTCCTCAGTCCTAAAACTTGATATTATAGAGTGAAAGATGAAATTGTTTTGTACATTGAATCTACACAGATTTTAATGATTTGATTTTGATATTTTAGAAGTGTATTTATTCAGATCCACTAAGAGGACTAGAATTTGTTGGCTTTAAAACTTTAACTCCAGGGAACTTTGTCTGACTTTACAACTCACCTACAATTCCAAGTTATCAATTAGCTGTCAAGTTTGGTGCTTTAGAAATCAAATAGCCTCTAAAATCCAGCTCTAAATCTCTCTAGACTTCTTTCTAACCACATCTGAACCTTGGTTCACTGTTGTAAAGTGCTGAATTAAATCAACCAGATACTATTTCTGGCTCTACTCCTCACTGTCAGAATGAAACTTCTGGTGGATCAATTAGGGGGCATATTGATTTTTTTAAAAAGGCTCTAGTCCTAGATAGAACTTATAAACCACAAGTGTATTTCTGTACATTTATGCACACACTTGATCTAGCTCAGATGCCCACTTCCCCCTCCTCAAACCTTTGGCAGAGTACAATGTATAGTGAACTATGTTCTGTTTTTAGATGGCCCACCCATGAGTATTCAGTGCTTAATGCGAGCAGGAAATGCAAGCTCCATATTTAGAGTGTGTGCTTTGTTTTGAGAGATGCATTTTCAACATTAGAGTGTATAAAAGTTTTTAAATAAATCTGCCTTGCTGACTTAGGTTGATTCTATATTGGTTGTTTTCTATTTAGAGAAAATCAACTCAGTGGGGATTTTAGATTATATAGAATCTCAATGTAAAACTTTGTTGTTCTATGATAGAATTTCAGAAAAACTCAAGAGCATTGACAGTCTAATGAGATTTGTAAATATTTGAAATAGAAACTAGGAAAAAATTTATGTAGAATATAGACTGCTATTGGCTTAGATTTCATGTCATTTTTATGCTTTATACAAATGATTATTGAAAATAATCACCATTTGAGAAATTGTAACCTGATTCAGTAGATGTAAACATTTTGGAGATATGAATTTTAAGATGGATACTAAAGAAAACACTGGTAGGTCATTTCAGAATAATGTGAAAATTAAGTTTATGTAACATTCTAGACTATAACCTAGCATTTGAGTTTCATTGAGTTTTACATGGGGTTTGTGGCTAGAAAGATTATTTGAATCCAGGTGTATGATATTCCACTAAAGGTGACTTTTACCCCTTAATACTCTCAGTGCCTTTGGCAATATCTAGAGACATTTCTGATTTGGGTAACACACAGGTGTGAGGTGGTCCTGCTTGCATCCATTGATAGGACCACACTGTTTCTAACACTATAGCATGGATGCATGGGATGCCCTAAGTGCCCAAGGATTGTCTGCTCCACAATGCCAGTTAATAGAACTGAGAGCATGAGCCAGGAGAGAGCAAGAAGGGCTGAGAAAATGGAACCAGGAGTTAGAACACAGGGCCAGCCATGGTGTAAAGGAAACACTAAGTTTTCATTTTTCAGAGGCAGAGTAGAAGTAGGTCAGAGATTTATCTATAGAATAGATTTGATTTTGCAAGTTTGTTGGGTACAAAACTCCAAACTCTTCTTTATTTCTGTGGAAACTACAAAATCATCCTGTGGTTAGTTTTTCAGCACATCTTACAGGGAGGCAATGGAACTTAAAGGTGCTCAATCCTTATAGGCAAATCCTTGCTAGGTATGTGAGATAATGAGAATTCAGCTGCCAGACAGAGGGAATTATGAGCAAATGAGAGTTTCTGTCACCTAAATGACTTGGGAGGCCTCCTGTTGTGCCCAGTAGAGCTGACAGGCCACAGTCAGCCTGCCCATGCCTATAAATCACCAAGATGCTTTCCAGCTAGGGCAGTCTGTGCTGCAGTGATCGACACCCTGGCGTGTCAATGGAACATTCATCACCATGATGAGATGTGAGTGCTGCCGGGGGTCATGAGAATCTTGGATTTATCTGACTGCTCTCAATTTTGAACCGCTTCAACCAGTGGATTTGCATACCCCAGGCCCGTTTTCAACTTTCAGGTGCATGATTTCAGGCCAATGAGACACACACACACAATGAAATGTAGAAGTGAGCATCTGCTTCCGGTTGCTTTTCCTTCTCACTTATATAATGCTTATTTTCATTCTCCCTTTGAGCTTCATGTTTTAAAATATGATTTCCTGTCTTCTGCACTGTTACATGCCTCTCCTTGTAAGATAGTCTCGTGTGAGAAAATTAGACATCAGTAGTCTAAGTATCTTTTGCTTTAATAGCAGAGTAGGAAATGAAAGAAATGGCCAAGTGATGCCAGTTTTTTTTAGTTGTATGCTCAGTATGGGGACTATGATTGTGTTGCTATGCCTAAGCAATGCTTATTAGAGCATACTAGTAGGGAAAAATATGATGACATGCTATGAACTTCTTCTAATCTAAAACCTATAGATTTTCAGTTGTCTGAGACAGACTACTATGTACTCTAAACATTACGTATCTGTTATAGTTCTAAACTACCTTGAGGGTGTAGGAAATATCAAATCTTACAGATTGCTTCAAGGCAATTCAGTTCTGAAGAAAAGATTAGTCTACCAAAATTTTATTTATTTATTTTTCAATAGAAATGTCAGAGAGTGCCTCTATCCTGAAACATTTTTATTA
>PVKN010038174.1:0-11110 GCA_004027915.1 Capromys pilorides
GTTCAGTTTCATCTTCATTAAATATATCCGCAAAAGGATGCTCTTCTATCTTCTCTTGAGAAGTCATAATACAAAGTACTACAATGAGAAAATGTAAAATTGTTGAAATGTCTAATTTGGTTGGAAGAGGCAGGTGAGGAAGAGCTGGAATATTCAGTAAGTTTAATTACCCAGAAGCTATTCTGTACCGGTAAAACACATGAATTTTGTCAGTAATTCCAAATAAGTTAAATTTCTCTTTTAAGGTAATAAATAATAGGCTCACAATCAAGAGGAAAACAAAATGTAAACACAGGCTACGTAATAGTTCAAACAAAATGTTTCCAAAAGACTAAGTTAAAGAAAAAGTACACACATGTATGTAGGAATACAAACATATGTCAAGATGTTTTATAATAAATAACAAATTAAATGTGCTACATATAAATGTGTCTGTAAATTTTACCAGAAGTATAAAAAGTAACAATGGTTAAATTCAGTAGAGTCACATTTTCATATTTTAGAAACTCTTGGTTGATTGCATGTAGAAAAATTTCCAAAATTAATGTTATTTTTATGCTTTTTCACTTTGTATAACTTATCACTGTCTGTAAGAGCATAGCCTTATTTTAAAATTATTTTTTGAAACTTTTTGCTATTTCAAGCTATTAAGTGAATCTCTATGCAGGAAATCCCAATTTAAAACATGTTAAGAACTAACTTTTCAGTTTATTCTGGTTTCGTTGGAGTGAATCAGAAACAAATCAGATCACAGCTGGGCATGGTGGCACACAGTTGTAATGCCAGCACTCGGAAGGCTGAGGAAGGAGGATTGGTGCAAGTTCTAGACCAGTCTGGGCAACAAAGTGAACTCAAGGCCAGCCTGAACTGCATAGCAAGACTCTATCTCAAAAAGACAAAAAAATAAAAATAAAATCAGATCAATAATTTTTTGATTTTTTTTCTAAACAAAAATCAGGTCTTGTTTTCAAGCTCTTATAGACTATACACTTGTATCCATAAATATATATATATATATATATATATATATATATATAAAATATATACATAATACAAAGATATGCTTCTTGGTCACAATCAAATAATGTTAAAATAATTATAGAAGCATTTCAAAGTTCTTAATTCTTAAGAATTAACAAGAAAGGAGTATTATTACATCAAAGAAAATATTACATCAAAGAAAAAAATTAAAGTGGAAATTTTAAAATATTAGCATAATGATATTATTAAATCTGGTACATATTGTATATAATTAAAGTTATAGTGAAAATCCTTTTTAAATCAATAATTTATTTTAGACTAGCAATGCTAAACATAATACAATTACACAAAACCTTACAATGATACAAATAAATTTAGCAATAAACTGTCCTGACTATGACATTCTGTTGGTGTTTGGTTTGTGTCTACTTGTCCTCCCAAAGCCTCACCACCCATTGGGGTGGTGTCTAGAGTCTGTGACTAATTCTTGATCCAATGCTGGGAGTGTGGGTGTGAGTGTTACACTGCCCTGGGCCAGATAATCTGCAGTACAATGTAAGGAAGGGAGAGAGGCTGGCTAGAAGCCACAGTTGCTGCCCCTCCCTTAATTCGTTGCTGTTTTCCACTGCCATGAACTACTGCCCTCTGCCATGTGCCACTCTGCCAAGTATAGACTGAAAATTTCACTACCTGTGAGCTAAATAAACCTTTCCTTCCTTAACTTTGGGTGTTTGGGTATTTTGTTCCAGCAATGAGAGAAAAGTAACTAAGACAACACTAAAGAAAACCCAAATATATAAATTAAGAAGCATAGTATGTTTCTGGATGAAAAGAGTTAACTTTGTAAAGCTATCAATTAGTTCCAAATATAATCAAATAATTATTGTGGTCTGACTAGTAGGTGGTATGTATGCCTGCATGAAGGGTTACACATGGTATCCTACACCTTCCACATATACACAACGCTAAAACATAATAAAGGAAGCACTTCAAATTGGTGGATAAAGGATAGATTGTTTATGCTAACTGGCCAGAACGCCAAAATTGACAGAACACCATGAACTGACAAACTGATTACAAAAGACCCTTCACCTTGTAAGGGGCAAGTGATCTGTGATTTTAGAGTGAGTTTATTTTGTCTACCCATAGTGTCACTGTTTTGTACGTCTCATTTGTCATCATGGAATCTTATACAGTATTGCCTTTCATCAAAGGGCCCCTATATAGTAAAGCAGACACAAGAAATATTGGAACATGAGGCCCACTGGTCCAGGAAGCTGTTGATCTGACAATGTCAGATAGGTTTTTCTAAGGTACTACCTTGGGATTGTGTTAGATTGCAACAGTGTATTTCAGGATGAATTATAGAATTTGAGCCAAGTGTTGAAAGTAGGAGTGGCCCCTCTTGCATCATCACTCTGGGATTGAAGTGGGCATTTTGTGGCTCCCTTTCACATACCTTCATGCTTTAAAAAGGGATTTTGTTGGAAGAAGTTCTATCAGAGCACTAGCATAGGCTTCATGAAACCTAAATGCCAATTGGTCATGTTTGACTCCATATATCTGAAAGAAGTTATGTACTAGCACATGCAGGCAGTTTTGCTGTTACCTCATTGAGCTGGAGAATGTATATCTTATACTCGGGGAACAATTTTAGCTACATTTTAAAGCATTCATGCCCAGTGAACAGTAACAGCAACCACAACCTGTCAAGCCCACAGTAACCAGAGGCTGATACTCCTTAAGGATGAAAGCTGGCCATGTGATGGGTAAACAACTTTCACTAGCAAAAGTGCTGGTCAAGAGTAACGGAAATCTAGCCTGAGTGGTAAAAGATGATAACGACCAATCACACCAGGGGTTAATAGCAGTAGTGGATTCTGTAGCTTATCCTATTAATTTATTTTCTGTCAGTCCTTTACTTTCAGAAATTGAGACTCTTACCTTAGCAGTCAGTGATAGGATGGTTTGAATTTAAAATAGGGGGGAGAGTTCATAGGGTGGAATGTAGTAGCTACTATTAGTGCCCTGGCCAAATGCACTAGAGGTATGTATTATAGCTAGTCAGACTTACCAATGTGTCTCTCTTGTCTGCTCCTGTGTGACACTTCTCCTGGCTTGTTTCAGCTGTGAGACTCAGTGTAGGGCAAACTGCAAGTTCCAAAGCACCAATGTTTTGACAGAACAGTCTTCAACCAACTAAATGTTGGGAGTTGTTAAAAACAAACAAACAAACACAAGCTCCTTTTCCTCCTTAAGAGAGACTAGCTCAGAGGCATAAGCCCCAGTACCCCAGTATTTTATACTGAACTGAACCCACAGAGAAATTAGTTCATATTCTTTAACAATTTCCATCCTTTCCCTGATGCTAATTTTTGGGACTGCCTTCCATATAACTGCCTGCCTTAACTTTTTATCTCAGTTTGGGTGCAATGAACTAAGATAAAGTTCAAATTGAAATGTTTAATTATGATATAATAGCTGGAAAATAAATATCTGAAACTAGAATTCTAGGGATATTTTAAAAGTTAGCCCTCTAAACAAATCATTGTGCAAATATTTAATCTACATTTTTTTTTTTTTTTTTTTTTTTTGGTGGAACTGAGGATCAAACTCAGGACCTTGTTGACTCACATTTTAGAACTGTTTTCCATTATAAAATAGAACAGAGCTAAGTATCTTTCCCAGTTAAAAGATGAAAATCAATGTAAAATGCCACAACCGTGTGATGTCTCTGTAGTTCTTAATAAAAGAAGTAAAAAAACTGGGTGTGATGGCCCACACTTATAATCCCAGCGCTGGGGAGGCTGAGACAGAAGGATCACTGAGTCTGAGCTGCATAGTGAGTGAGACCCTGTACCAAATATATAAAATATTAAAGAAAAAGAAGTACCAAACTATGAAAGGAAATTAATGTATCATTATATTTCTTTTAGAAATTTTGTATTTTATCAATTTTGAATTTACAACATAACTTTTAATGGCACATTTTGTTATACATATGCTACAAAATTTTTTAAACGTTTTCTTACATGTTCAACCCTCTAGTTGAGGAAAACCCTCTAGTGAGCCGGGTGTGGTGGCACACGCCTGCAATCCCAGCACTTGGGAGGCTGAGACAGGAGGATCAGTGCGAGTTCGAGACCAGCCTGGGCTACAAAATTGAGCTCAAGGCCAGCCTGAACTGCATAGCAAGACCCTGTCTCAAAAAGACAAAAAAAAAAAAAAAAAAAAAAAAATCTCTGGTGATATGAGGCTTGGACAGGACTCCTCTAGGAAACCCAAAAGTTCCTCCTAGGCTAGGTTAGCTGCCTTCTTGCACTCTTGTACAGTGCATAAGTTCTTGAGGGTACATATGTAAGTATTTAAATTCTGTTACTCCGGTAAACAAGTATTGCCGCTTCAGTACATTAGATACTCTTGTGCAGCTATAAATTTTTGGAATCCATACATTTGCCCTTGAAAGAACTGATTTTACAAAGTAGATTTAAGGAGCGATCCTGAAGTTTGGTGTTTAAGGAAAGGGACACGCTCTGGGGTTCCCTCTGAGGAAGGGAGGTTCTCCTAAACCGCCACGGGAAGCATCTGGACCAAAGACTGCTGCCCAGGGACTGTCACCTACCTGGCCGCGGCGACCCCAGCAGACCGAAGCCGCCTCCAGCCCAGAGCCCAAGGCGGTTGCCAGGGCGACAAGCGGCGGCGCGGCGCGCAGGGGCGGGGCCTAGGAGTTTGCGTCGGTGCGTTACCGTGTTCACCGTTGTAGGGTGTCCCTTGTCGCTGACTGGGGAAGTGTGGTCGGAGAGGGTGGGGTGCGCGCGTTCGGCAGCCAAGTGCGCTTCGCACCGGTCCCGCGGGCGGCGTACCAGGGACCAGGAGAACACGCTGCAAGGGACAGGTCCGTCTTGTGCGCGTGCGTTTGATTTTTTGTGTGCTTGTTTTTTCCCACATCCTCCTCTAACCGGCGAACTTAGGAACCTGAGCGGGTTTTCTGAAGCTAGACACCCTCGCAGTAGGTTACCGTGGCCCGGGCGCAGACTCGGGGAGACGGGGAGGGAGCCCCGCGGGAGCAGCAGCGCAGCCTCTAAACCCCATCGCGCCCTCCCGCCCTCCTCGGAGCATGCAGCTCGCTCGGGTGCGCAGGGAACGCATTGTTCACGTTCACACCCAGTAAATGGAAGAAGCTGGTGCGAGCCGGAACGAACCCCCAAATGCTCAGCGTCAGGCAGGAAATGTGGCAAACGCCAAGATTTCCACCTTCACCCGATACTTACAATTTTTTTCGTGGACCGCAGAGCCACTGAACAAAATGGACTTTGTTGACTGATAAAGATAGGCAGACAAAAAGAAGAAAAACACAGTGACAGAAGGAGGCAGGGAAAAAATACACCAAATTGGCACTGAATCATGCTTGCAAGTTACAGAAGCTTTTTAAAAAGAAACAACCCAACCTAAATCCTCTTTTTTCTAGAAGGGCAAGAACTACGACAGAACCGAAGAATGGGCGACATCGTCTGGCGCCCGCACCCAAGATGGCGTTCTTTGCTTCTCGTCTCACCAGCTTGCGGGTGCAGGACACACGCGCGCCCTCTTCCCGGAAGTCCCCCAACTCCGCCCCCTCTCCCGGGGCGGGCCTTGGCTGAAGGCGGAAGATCGAGATCTGTCGGGTGTCTCTAGGGTTTTACTTGACGTCAGTACTTTTTTCTCTCGGTAGCTGCGTCCTCCTCTGTCTGCTGTCACCTCTGGTCTGCGTCCGTTCAACTCAGAGTTGGTTCCCTAAGCACCCGAGCTGCACGGTCCGAGGGCAGGAGGGCGCGATTGTGCTTAGAGGCTGTGCTGCTTCTCCCGCGGGGCTCCCTCCCCGTCTCCCCAAGTCTGCGCCCAGGCCTCAGTAACCTACTGCAAGGGTTTTTAGCTGCAGAAAATCCGTTCAAGTTCATAAGTTCACTGATTAGAGGAAGATGTGGGAAAAAGAAAAAACTGACCTATCACTTGTAGCTTATTTTCCTGGTCCGTGGTATACGGTCTTCGGGATTGATGTTAGGTGCACTTTGGTTGCTGAATTTTTTTTTCTCATTGAAATGAAAGAAAAACTTATTTTGTCTGCAGATTTTCTTCTTGATAGCGCCGTTTTTCACTTGAATTTCCAACACATTTAATTAAAACTTTTATTATTTCAAATGACCATATAAATGATGAATAAGATTGTTTTTATTAAGGTACTGGCTCCCTCATTTAGCAAAGACCTTTATAAAACTTCATACTTTGTCATTGTTGACAGGAAAGCACAGCTGATACGGGATAGCTTTTCTATACTAGGATACCACAGTGTTATTAAGATCTATGTTTAAAGATTGCCCACTTTATGGCCACAACACTGCATATACTGAACACTGATGCAATACTCTACTGTGCCATATAGAACCTCTTTTAAGGCACATTCAATGAAACTGGTTATCTGCCTTAGAGGAATACAGACATGTTAGTCATAATGTTACCAGCTGTTGAGGCTCATATTTTCAAGTTTATCTGCTAGACTCTGACCAAATCAAAGGAGACCACAAATTTGGGGGGAAAAAAAAAAGGATTTAATCAAAGCTGGTTCTGAGGAGATGGAGGGGCCAATTTGCCTCAAATCATCATCTCACCATTTACAGGTGGGCAAGGGTCTTTTATAGGGAGGAACAGAAAGGAAGAGGGCACAGATAGACAATGCAAAACTCCACACTCGCTTCACCACTTACAGCCCTCTCCAGCTCCTTTTCTTTTCTTTTCTTTCTTTTCTTTTCTTTTTTTTTTTTTTAACCAGGAGTCAAACCCAGGGCCTTGCTCTTGTCAGGCAAGTGCTGTGCCCCTAAGCTACCGCCTTGGCCCCTTCCTCTTTTTTTGTGGAAAAGAAATCAGTCTCATGGCCTCCTGGGGCTGGTTTCTTACATTCTGTCTCTTCTTTAGGGTTGAGGATGGGGGCCGTGGCTATGCGCTCAGCAGGAAGAAGTTTGGGAAAGTTGTTTACCGCTAAAAGAGCTCTCAAAGTTGTATTTTTCACTGCCAGTTGTTAAATAATGGCACATGAGGGAAAACTTAAAGACCAAGACTGTAAGAAATACTAGATTTTATTCTACCTACACACAGATGTCAGAGTCATATCGTTGTAGACAGTTGAATTAGATAGAAATGTTTAGGCAGTCAGACAAGGCCAGGCCCTCAAGGAGACAAGATGGTAGACAAGATGACCTTGCAACTTGAAAGAGACAAAAAAACCCCTCAAGTGAGTTCACATGTTTTCCACCACGTTAGACCTGCCTCACCACATGGTTTTCCTCTAGAAAAGTCCCTGGAAGAGACAGCTTCCTGAGGACCACCTGCTCCTCCCCTCCCCCATCCCTCTCTTGAACAGGAGCTTTCTTTCCCCCAGTATATTCTGCTCAGAACCTCCGTTTGTTCCTGAAATTCATTCTTTGGTTTTAGACTTTTCACACAGGAGATCATTTTTGCCCTATATCATTTGAAGACTGTCGGAGTCCCTTCTTGGTTCTCGTCTCGGCCCAAGAAGTCTAAACTTGTAATCCTAAAAGCTTGTTATTGGAATTCCACCAAGTTAATTCCAATCTACCACTCCCAGCACAACCCACGGTGATAACAAAGACACTAAGACAGATATACAATTAACGAGGAGCCAAGGGGCCCTAGGTCCAGCCATGAAAGCGGCTTCTGGAACAAAGAGAGCAACCCAGGGCTGCACTCAGGCTTTATTCACTGGAGAAGGGGGAGGGGCTTGCAAAAAGGAATTTTGGGAAGGTGAGCACTGAAGGAAATTGTGGGAAGAAGATGAGCCCTGTGAGCTGGGCTAGATAGGAGGCCTACATTCACCTCCACCATATTCAGAGATATACAAAGGGAGTAATTTGCATTATGCTATTGAGATATTCTCAAATATTTTGAGGGTCTGGTGCTTCAGCTCTTATGTGTAATCTTTCAAGCCCCAGGAAGTCATAACCTCTGTCTCAAGGCTCGATTCCAGCTGACATCGTGGAGCATTGGCTCTTCGTTCTGTTATCAGGGAAATACACGTGCCATCTCCAAAAATTACCACCAGCACCTCCGCTAGACCATTATACACTCTTAAGGCCAATTGAAAGGATAATGAGAAGTCCTAGCCAGCTCTGTACATTTCAATATGAGGGAATGGGGTCAGGCTCAGTCAAAATGGATACAAAGCACTGTAGGTGCTCTTCTTTCAAGGAGAGCTGCTCAGGCAGTCCTCTACAGAAGACCATCCACCTGACATAACTTTTTGTTCCCTGTATCAATAGCAGAGTCATATCAGCAAGTATCTGGGGAGGATGCTACATGTATATATAAGGTTTAAGGTTGGGAATTGTACTACCAAAGAGCCTGGATAGAATGTTTGAGGACAAAGCTACAAGGACATTTGGCACAGATGTGTGGACACTGTTGGGCATTCTGGCATATAGGAGACTGTAGGTATAGCACTAAATTTCTTCATGACCCTTAAGTTTTCTCCACTGAAGACATTCTAAATGCCTATTGTTTGTAGAGGACAGCATGCAGGTCTCTCTCAGATCAACCTTACACCAGATATAATAACACAGGCCTAAGAATAAGTCTACTTCAAAGTAATGAGTGCAGAATTTTTGATTCTAAATTAATTTTGCTGACACCTTATTTGTTAAATCCAACCAGAAGATGGAATTGCCCAATACATTGTACTGTATTTGCAAGTATTTTCAGTTCTCTGAAGAGTCAAACACAAAACATCGTTTTGGTATTGAAACAAAACTTTGTGCTTTTTGTAAAATGTACTAGTAAATATCTCTAGAAACAAATAAGTTAAAGAACAAACATTACAGCTCACTAATAATCTGAGGGTTCCTGGGGATGATCTGAGCTCTCTGTTTTTTCTAAAGAATAATCCATACTGTAAGACTTTTCTGCTCAAAAGTCCTCCTCATTTTGAGGAAAGTAATCATGAACTTCTTATTTTGGCATTCAAAGTTCATTTGCCATTAACCTGTCTGTCTAGTCTTCTTCCTACTTTAATATCAATTCAACCAACATTGAGGATCAGCTATGGGCTTTTTTATGTCTTATTCTGCAGAAAATTGTATTGCTTTCTATTCTGTCTATCTACTGCATTGTCCTGATGTTCTCTCTTCTTGTAATATCTCTCCCTTTTCCTGTAGAAATCTTGCTGTTTCTCATACCACAGATTTGGTGCATGCCTAGTAGACAGAAGGGAGGATTAACACAAAAAGATGTGTATTCTAGAACTAAACTGTAACCTAACTCAGCCCCTTAAATAATGAAAATCAATACTAACCCTAAATTTATCACTAGGATGCTGGACAGCTATAGTGATATAGGAATGGTGTAGCCTCCAAATAACATAAATATTATAAGATAAATATAACTCCTGTAATGGATTTCTAGTGGTAGTCAATTTATTACACCAACCTGAGTTAAATTAGCATGATTCTGGATGTGGGAGACCTACTTGATAGTTGATGCCAACAGCATAAAAGGCAGAATAGGAGAAGCTGTTGGAACACTGTTAGGGACGCTGTTTGAAGAAGCTGTTGGAGCTGTTGGAAGCTGCTAGTTCTCTTGTTCTGTTCTGCTGAAGAATGTTGTCATGTTGGCTTTCCTGATGAACTTTGAAGGAGCTTTGGTCCTCATCTTGAGCACCACTTCCTGGCTCCAGATGGAAAGATGGTGTACTATTCAGACTCATGGGGAAGTTTGTCAAGTTAGCTTTCTTGACAGAAACTCATCTTTCCTCATCACTGGAGGAGCTTGGGACCTCCTTGTTGCTAAGGACAACTGTCACTCCTTTGGGGAAGACCTCATGCTTCCCTTGAGCATTACTTCCTGGCTCCAGTGTAGAGTCCTCATCCTGTGATACAGGGAGAAAAACTGATCTTCATTGGATGACTTCCAAATGATATAGAGGAAAAATGACCTCCCAACCTAAAAGGTATCTGGGATGAGTTCATATTCTCTAAAATCAAAGATTGAATTTTAGGAAAAAATGGAGGTTATGAGCAGAATATATTTTTTTGGGGGGGGGGGGCAGGGGGAAGCTCCTGTCCAAGAGAGGGATAGAAGGCAAGCCTGAGTAGGTTGTCCCCAGGAAGCTGTCTCTTCCAGTATAGAAATATAGAGATGTGACAAAAGCCTAATGTCCCAAGAAACAAGGAGCAATAAACAGAGCCCAGAGAGAGCTGCTGTCTGTCACTTGTAAATCCCAGAAAGCTGGGATTCAAGGCTGCAGATGGCAGCTTCTGCTGATGCCCTATTTGTTGTCTCCTCTCCTCCCTTGCTTGGCATGTTAATGTTTGTCTCCTCCACTGCTTGGACTGTTATCAGTTAGCATTTGTGTGAACCTAGAGTTAGGAAAATGGTGAAAGTCGTAGTGATTGTAGTCTGTATTCACCAAAGTAGTTATGCACATTCCTTCACCTGCCTTTAGACCTCAATAAAAGTGAGATGCTTCTGGGGCTTTGACTCCCTTCCAGAGAGACTAATCTCAGTGAGACCTCTAAAGCTATCTACACCTGGTCTTCTTGTTGTTTCTTTCTTTTTTTATTTTTGTAGATTTTATTTTAAAGAGTAAAGAGAGCAGAAAGAAAGACATGAAAACAGCAACAAGCAAGAGTACATATAGTACAGGATTTTCAACACAAGAAAAATTTAACAATGGCTGTATTACATGTTTACATCATCAAATCTGTTTAGATTAATAGATATAGATATAGATATGTAAGATTGGTCAAACAATTAAACATTAACACTTTCAATAAACCTTAGGGCTTTTTTTTAACTCTTTCAAATGCATTTTGTATTTAAGTCACTCTTCTAAAAAAAATAATAAAAAATTATAGGGGTTGAGGATGCAGAAAACACAAGGTCCTGAGATTGCTTCCTGGTACCGCCCAAAATTAATTAATTAATTAATTATTCTTCTTTTGAGTCCTTATACTAGGGAGACTATACACTATTGGTATATGTAGCTCTGATTTATTTCACTAATGAGTATATGCTCAAGATACACCCATTTATATATGAAGTCTTCTAGTCTATCATTCTTTATAGCTGAATAATATTCCATTTT
>PVKN010038175.1:0-11109 GCA_004027915.1 Capromys pilorides
TGAATATTCTTAGCAATTTAATTTCTAACAGCCAGCCATTGAATACAACCCATGCACTCATTAACAGACAAATGGGTGAACAAATTTTGTGTTGCATTTGTACTTTAGAATACTATTCAGCAATAAAAATGAATGTGCCACTGGATAAATCACAAAATCATTATGCTAAGCAAAGTAAGCCAATATAACAGTCTAAACTATATGACTATGGTTATATAAAATTCTAGAATAGACAAAACTATTCTATAGATAGAAAACATATCAATGGTTTCTTGCAGGATATGACAAAAAGATTTAGAGTGATGAAACTATCATTTTTTTGGTACTGGGAATTTAACTCAGGACCTTGTGCTTGCCAAGTAGGTACTTGAAGGAAAATATCTTATATCTTACTTTTTGGCAGTTGCTATACAGGTGTAGAATGTTAAAATTAATTAAACCACATACATAAGTTGAGTTATACAGAAAAGAAAAAAGGAATGACAAAGTATGTGGTAAAGCAAGCAAAGACAAGAGAGGCTCAGTATGGAGGAACCCAGTCTAGCAGGCTGTCACTGCCTCAAGTAAGGTCAGAGGGCTATAAGTTCTGTCAATGTAAACTCAGAAACACATCTTACTCCACTAGTCTTTCCCATGTGTTTACTTCCATTTGCTTCGCTTTTCTGAAAAACAAATGTGGAAGATAGTTATGTGGACAGACTATGGTCCCTGCATCCCCATGTTCACGTTCTTGTGTAGATCTCTCCCTTTAAGCCACAGAAGCAAGACCTATAACTTGCTTCTAACCAGAAGACTACGACAAATTTAATAGAATATTACTCCTAAGTATCAAGACTTTTTCTTGCCTATACATACACTCTAGGACCTCTCCTTGCACCATGAAGTAAGTGGCTATGTGGAGAACACCACAGGGCAAGGAAGAATAGGCAGTTTCAAAGAATGCTAGGAAGCCTATGACCAACGTCAAGCAAGAAGCAAAAGGCCTCAGTCCTATTGCCATTAGGAAATGGATCCTACAAAGAACTTCAGTGAATATAGAATAAGATTCTTCCCTAGTCAAATGTCTAGGTAAGAATGCAGCCTGGCCAGTATCTGTAACATAGTAACACCTATAGCAGAGAATCCAGTTAAATTTGACCTAGATTTCTGACTCACATAAGCTGTGCGGTAATATGTGTGTTTTACATCATCATTTAACTATGGCCTCCCCGATCACAGTACTGCAACCTGCTCTCTACTCGTATACTCTTGAACTCTGTTATAGTGTGGATGTGGTTTGTTTCTCAAGGGTCCTTGTATTGGAAACAACATTCCTCAGTGTGACGATGTTAAGAGTTGGTGGAACCTTTTAAAGATAGAGCTCAGAGGGAAACCATTGGGGGTGCTGCCCTCAGAAAGGATTAAGTTCTTATGAGACCCCAGCTAATTCTCAAAACAATGAATTGTTATTAAAAAAAAAAAAAAAGAGCACAAGCGTCCCCTCCCTCTTCTCTGGCTTCCTGTCTCACCCTGTGATCTCTCCCTCTTACACATTCTCTAACTCTAATGCCAGCTCCATGATGTGATGCAACTATAAGACCCCTTATCAGAACCAACATATGCTGTTTGGACTTTTAGCCTCCAAAATTAGAAGTCACATAAACTTTCTTTTGTTCTAAGTTGTCAAGCACTAAGTATTTCAATATAGTAACAGAAGAGAGATTGATATAAATTACTTTAAGCTGCTCTACCTTTGTATTTTTTTTTTCCTCCCTGAGAGGACTTCCACTTTCCAACATTATCAATACTTGATTGATAGGTTGACTTTAACACAGGGCCTTACAATGTTACCTAGGCTGGCCTCAAAGTTCTGAGTTCAAGTGATCATCTTGTCCTGTTTCCCAAATACCTGGGACTACAGGAGCTTGCTACTATGCTCGGTTTACACACCTCTTTTTCTAGGTTTTCGTTTAGCTGTTTCTTCTGAATTTCTTACTAGAATTAGTATAAGTCTGATGGAGCAGTGTACAGAGACACTGGTTCTATTATATGGCAGTTTGCATCCATTCACAAGTATAAATGAGGTCAATGCCACCTTTTACCAAAGATATAGGAGACAATCCAACTTTTCCTGCCACAGTCTTGGCAAAAGCAACTATGAAAATCGATATCAGTGTACCAAGGTTCTTTGTTTCACTCTACTCAGATCTAAGAGAAAGTAGAGTCACTCGCTAAAAAAAACTTCATTTGCATTTGAAAGACTAACTTTAATTTCTAAAGGTTGTCTCAAGGCCTTACTTATTAAGTGTAAAATTAGGACACACCACTACTAGGTTACTAGATACATGTCATGAGGCTCTTAACGGCCAATTTGTTCCTGTGAAAAATAAAAACACCTCTTCATAGTGCTGGTAGCCAGTTGAGATTAAATATGCACAAATGGACAAAACAGGGCCTGACCCATAGTGAACACTAGTGGACATACCAGCCCCATCAAGGATTCAAAAAGAAGACATTTAGCATTTGCTTCCACGTTCAAAAGTCAATTTGCGAAAAGAAAAGAGAGGATGTGGGGCAAGAAAGAACAGAAAGAGTGAGGACAGTGCTAAGGTAGGCACTCTTCTAGACAAAAGAAGCTACAAGTGCTAGAGAAAGAATCCTCTGGCTGTTTTCCTCATGATCATTTACTTTCTTCTTTCTTATATCAAGATCTTTAGGCAATGGTTGAAGATTCTGACTCTTTGAAGAGGTAAAGAGGAGAGAAATGAGAAATTAGGAAGCAAATTAAATCAAATCTGAAAGCATGAGGCTGAATATTCTATCTGATAATACTAGAGAAGTTCCTGCATGCCCCTTGATGCAGCCTCCAGAGAAAAGGTTTTCATATGTATGAAAGAACCTCTCCATTCTCACCCTAGATTTATAGAACACAGCAAAGACTACTACTCTGACTCTGAGTTTTCTGAGCCCCTAAGTGGTCTGGCAGCAAGGTAGGCTTCCCCAATGTCCCACAAAGGGCAAAGATAACAGGGAGAAGGAATGAAGCTTAGAATGGACACTGCTTCCTACCTGTAAGTGACTCATGTGCTCCTGTGAACCCTAGAGGTTCACTACTTGCGCTTGATTGCCATGCCAGAAAAGACCCTGGGATCCATGTCAGGACCCAGTAGGTCCTGCTGTTGGAGCAGAGTAATGACAGTGTAGCCCAGTGCATCCTGTGAGTTACACTGGTTAAACAAGAGTAGTATGACATTTGCATTGTGCACATTGACCTGAGAGTGTCCCAACAGCGAGGTCTGCTGGAATAAGGCTGAGAGAAGTTGTGACCTTTGTGTGGTTAAGAAGAAAAGGCGGAAGCTTTCAAGCAACAGTAATCTGGAAGGTCAAGCTTAGTTCAGGCTTTCCCCCAGGCCTTTCTCTCCTTTGGCTGCTCCAGACCACTGCCTGCAGGCTCATAGCCTCCCACTTACTTAGAGGCCATTGCTCTCCCCAGCCTTGTCAATGTATGTGTCAGAAGAGGCAGCCACCCGCCTTTCCTGGCAGCAGGGTTTTCAGAGGGAAGATGAAAAGCTGGCAGTCCAAGGCAGCTTGTGCCCTCATTCACTCTCAAACTCCTCAAGCCAACTTTCCAAATAGCAGGGTTAGTGAGACTGAAAGTCACTTTTAAAGTTGCTTGGCAAAAAGCCACTGAGTATTACTGAGCTGTCCCTAGGACGGCATGTACCAGGACTGCCTTGCGATGTGTGGGTGGATTAGCTGCTATTTAACATGATAGGCCAGGCCCCTTTCCAGTCTGTACCTGGAAAGGGTACAAACTTGTACCTCTATGCTGTGCCTCAGCCATGTATCTCAGCTGAGTTTGCTTAGATGAGATGGCAATAGCCAGACCAAGAAACAGAGAGAAAAAAAAAAAAAAAGCTAAATATCTTCTTTTTGAATCCTTGATAGGGCTGGTATGTCCACTAGTGTTCACTTTGGGTCAGGCCCTGTTTTGTCCATTTGTGCATATTTAATCTCAACTGCCTACAGCACTATAAAGAGGTGTTTTTATTTTTTACAGGAATAAATTGACCATTAAGAGCCTCATGACGTGTACCTAGTATCCTAGTAGTGGTGTGTCCATGTGGCTTTTCAAAACACCAGTCCTCTGAGGGAAAATATATGTGGGTGGAAGAGCAAAATATTTTCTTTTGGCAGCAGGCACAGAGCACAGATTCATTTATCTGTCAATTACGTTAGCTCAGTCATGTGGATTCCACTTCATCCCATCAATGCAACAGAGAAAAACAACTTCTCAAAAACACAAAAATTTCTAAAATTTTTGTCAGAGATCAAGGAGGTCATTATCAGCACGCTGAGCAGATAAATAGGCCTCTTGGTTTCTGGTCTTGCTGCAACTATTATTTTTCTGTATAGTGTTAGGCAAAATTAATGTTCTGAGCCTCTGGATCCTTACCTTGAAAGATCTGTTTGGTAGGGGCAGCTGAGCGCATTGCCTACCACAACTCTCCATACTACCTTTGTAACTTTGCTATAAGTCTAAAATTATTTTATAATAAGGTTTTCTTTAGAAGTTAAGGGTCTACAGAGATCTTCAAGATTGCCTCTATTGACTTTTTTTTTTTTTTTTTTTTTTTTTTTTTTTTTTTTTTTTTTGTTTTTTGCGGTACCAGGGTTCAAACTCACAACCTTGCACTTGCCAAGCAGGCATTTGTACCATGGAGCTATCTCCCTGGCCCCAAGATTGCCTCTAATTCTGAATTTATCTCTCTTCAGGTACCCTCCTCCTCCTTGCTTAAACAAGATGTGGATTAGCATAAGACCATTTGCTGCTTTTAACATTGCCTATATAGATGCTAAAAGGAGAATTTTCCAAAACTACACTACAGGTACCCCAGCCAAGCTCATTTTCCTTCTGTAAACGAATAAACTTGTCTAGTAGGAGAAAATTGTCTCTGGAAATCCATGTTTACTGAATCTCGCTTTTCCCTAGTAACTGTGCTAATTATAACTCCAGTTACCTGGTAACAGCACTAGATTTCCCTGACATTGGCTGGCAGCTCTAATGCCATCTCAGCTTTGCTGGCACCTCTCCTCTGAGAAGCCATCAGAGGTGCAGAAAGACTAGGAGAGAAGCAGCAACTACCTACGCTAGGTGAGAACACTCCAGAGGCCACCCAGGGTCACAGCTATTCAGGGCTTGGAGAGAGAGATGTTAGAATCAAACATGGTCCAGCCCATTCCCTTTTTTTTTTTTTTTTTTTTTTTTTTGTACTTTACGCAAGGTCTCACTACTCAGCTTGGACTTGTAGTGATCCTGTTTGCAACCTTCCCAGTGCTGGGATTACAAGTGTGCGCCACCATGCCCAGACTTGATTGCTGGCTCAGTGCACCTGGGGGCAGGGCCAGCAGGGCATGTCATGCCGGGGATCAAACCCGGGTGCTTGTGCTTGCCTAAACAGGTAATTAGTCTGCTGAGCTATCTTGCCAGTCCTCAGCCCACTCATTTTAAATAGAGAACCAGGGGACCCAGATTCTAATTTGCTACAGCAATTGATCTTGCAGTCTTTCTTTTTTTTTTTTTTTTCTAATTCATTTTCCTTAATTCTCTCATCCCAGTCCATCACCAAGACCTATAGCTATTTTACCTTTTAAATTTAAAAATCAGCTCCTTCCCTCTGTTCCTACTGCCATACTCTTCTTTAAGCCCTCATCTTGCTTTTCTCGGTGGATCTGTCCTCACCTCCTGCCTTATCTCTCTGAATCCTTGACTTCCCCCACCTACCAGAGAGATCTAATGTGTTCCCCACCTCCGGAGAGATCTAGCAGGCTCCCTGCTGCTGAAAGCTCACCAATAGTTCCTTATACTCCAAGTAAAGTCTACACACTTTAAAACAGCAGGAAGACTGTGTCCTATATAACCTTCAGCGTCATTCCATGCCTAGTATCAACCACACAAAACCATTTATATTCTGTGCATGTACTCTGTAGTTTCTTGCCTCTAGGCTTTCACTCATGGCAAAACTCCTCTCCTTCCATCTCAGCACCATCGACAGAATGATGCGGACTCCCCTTTGAAGGCAAAGCCCAAGGATCATCTTGTCAAAGAATCCTTTGTAGGCTTTCATTGCACCTACTCTATTGATTTGGGATACGCATGTGTCCTTTAGTTCCTTTATAGTTCATCCATTTCTCTATCAGTGCTTTTTATTATACTTTATCTTTTGTGCTTTATTAATCTTTAAAGTCTCAATTTGTAGCCTGATGCCAAGAATACAGTTGGTACCCAGTGAAGATTAATAAATGAGAGAATGGTAAATCCAAGGCTGTCCACGGTCTGTGTCCTGGTTACCTTTCCACTCTCAGCACCAACACAAGCTCTCCATTCCGCACATTCCAGCCATACTGAGCAAGGGAAAGGGTGCCAGGCACAGGCTACTCTTGCAGTCTCTATGCCTTTGCATATTCTATTTCACTGCTCTCAAATGCCTTTCCCCATTCCTTGTTTGCCTATGTTTTCTTTTTCAGTTTTGTCTTTTATTAGCACATGTTTGTACAACATGACTGTACTCCTGTGGGGAGTTGGTACATAGACGCAGCACCTCTCAGTTCTTTTCTTATCCTCTTCCTCCTCCCCCTTCATCTCTATAACTCCTAATCTGAAACAGATGTCTATATTTTTTATTATCTATCTTTTATTCTGTTCTTTTTTATATTTGGGGATTTTTCGACATTTAAACTTGTGTGTCTGATTTATTTCACTTAGTAATATGGTCTCGAGGTGTTACAGCTTTTAAGATTCCATTCAAACTTCCCATAATCAGCAAGGCCTTTCTTGATGGGTTTTATTGTTTTAGAAATAGAGTTTATCTGTATCTTCCTTTATGTGGCCTTTATTGTACCACTATTGTTTATGTGAAGATTTTCTCTACTAGCATCCAGGGTAGTAGCCAACACACAGAACATAATAGACAATGGGCTGAACACATTAATGCACATGTACAGACAGTAAATGATTTTAAATAAGGGAAACATTTGCAATAGAAATTCTAGATGTCTATTATTTCAAATATAACATTTTCTCTGTTGGCATATAAGCATAGATGTATACAATTAATAGGAAGAGGTGGCTTTGTGACAAATTCAGATGAAAGTACAAATTATGTAGATGTTATTAAATGGATAATTAGAAGCTGATTAGAATTCAATCAGGTTTCACAATTCAAGTTGGAACTTGTCTCTCAGTAATTGAGGGAAATTCTTAAGGATTCAAATGAAAAACGAAACTTTTTCTCAACAGGAAAGTATGACAAATTCTAATTAAAATCAGTATTCAAATGAGAACTTGTTAATCAAGAACAGAAAACAGTGTTAGTCTTTATCAAGAGTTCCACTATTTTTAAAGGAACTATGACAGTTATGAAAAAGGTTTTTTAAATACTTTATTATGATAAAATAAACAATACCAAATTTGTCCTGTTAATCATGTTTGCGTGTCTGCAGCATGTAGTTCACTCACATGATTATATAGCCATCACCCAGTCATCCATCTCTGGCACTTCTTCCCCTACCGAGGCTGTGTGTCTGTCAAACAACAACTGTCCGCTCTCTGCCCCATTCCCACTCCTCGAAATCTCCATTCCCTTCTTTCTGTCTTTGTTACCTGATTCTCTCATCTCCCCAGGTCATATATTCATCCTTTTGTGATGGGATCCTCTTAGCATAATATCCTGAAGGTTGAGCATGTGTCAGAATTTTTAGAGGCTAAATAATAGTTCTTGTGTGTATGCCTATTCCAAGTGTCAATGAACAAGGGGTTTTTTCACTTTTAGCTGTTGTAAATAACACTCTGATGAACACAAGTTTACGCTACCTAGTTGAGTTCCTCTTTTCTCTCCTTTGGGGTGTACACCCGGAGTGAGACTCTGGATTATATGATTCCAAGTGTAAGTTTTAGAGGAATCAATTTCCCCACAAATGTACCTTTTTACTTTCCCTCTAGCAATGCACATGGGTTTCAATTTCTCCAAATTTTCCCAAAACCCAATTATTTTCTATTTGTGTGTATACATATGTACCTAAAATCCAAAGAGGTAGAGGTTAAAAAGTTTTAACCAACAACAGAACGATTATAAATATTTAAGGAATGGAGCCCACTATTTTTTCTGATTTCCATTCCCCAAGGAAGGATAAAAAGGTGACTATGTCATCCCAGAGGTTAGAGACCTGAGCATGGGGAGTGAGCACAGAGAGCACACACAGGAACACGCCGGGACCGTGTTCACTCAGATTCCAGAGAACTGCTTCAAAAGCTTGCTCCATATAATCTTTTCTGCCTTATATTTCTCTCTTCTTTACTATCCAAATTTCTTGTGTGTGTAAGTAAAACAGAAGAAAAACAAAAAACCTAGCAACTCATTAACAAGGCATTCACTCATTAAATCAGAGTCGACTCTACTAAATATAAGAAAACCTAAGTCTAACAACTGTAGTCACAGTGGCCAGTTTAGACATTAAGCAGAGAAAATGCACACTGTAGCCACAGACCTGCAGGCACACAGGATAGAAAGAGCCATGCCTTCCATTTATTTAACATCTAGGACAGTGCAGCATGCTCACATGTGGAGTGGGAGGGAACACAAATTCATGCCTCTAAGTTAGAAAATTGAGGGTCACAGAAGTTAAGCGACTTGGCCAAGGTCATGTTGCTGGGAAAAGGTAGATTAAGAATTCAGGCATCTTTATGAAATCAAAACTTGCATCCACAGATGTAAGATAAACTCTCAGATATTCATCTTTATTTGCCTTGCACTGGTTCAAATGAAGGTTTCTAAACCTTGTAGCCTGGCAGAGTTCCTGAACCTCCCTGAGTTTCTAAGTTCAGTAAATCTGTATGTATGCAGAGCTCACCATATTGCTCAAAGCCTTAAAAATTATCATATTAAGACTAAAGAACATAAATCAGCAAGCAGAAAATAAATGTAGCTATCTCAACCTTCGTGAAGTATTTGTATTCAAGGATTTTGTTCCATTTGCTGCAACAAGAGACATTTGGATTGTGTTGTTTATAAATAGGCAAAGAGAAGACAAGAGAATTAGACAAAAAGGACAAGTGGCTCCAAATCCACTACTAAGGAAAAAGAAACTAACTTGAAAAAAAAAAAAAAAGAAGATCCAGAACAAACACATCAAGTAATTGGACTTACTGCATAATTTTTCCAAGTGTCAGTTTGTCACTGTTACGGCTTGTATCTAGGTATCCCTCTCAAGCCTCATGCAGTCATGGGGTGGCTTCTGGAGTATGTGATTGATTACTGTGTGTGTAGGTGCTGCACTGGCCCTGGGGAACATAATTTGCATTCCAATGGAAGGAGGGGAGAAAGGCTGGCTAGGTGCCTGAGCTGCTGCCACTCCCATTGCTCTTTTGCTCTCTGCTCTTTGCTGCCACCATGAAAGTTTGCTCTCTGCCACGTACCACTCTGCTTTGGAGCCAGCTGAGTATGGACTGAAACCTCCAGTACCTGTGAGCTAAGTAAACCATTCTTTACTTCATTTTGGGTGTCAGGTATTTGTCCCAGCAATGAGAAAAGAGTAACGGAGACATTCACAATAACCACAAATACTTGCAGAGGTCTTATTAATGATAGTCATTGTGTTGCACTCAACTCACTGGCTCATTTAATCTTACTTTGAACTGTAACATATAGCACACTCACCTCCTCTTAGGGAAATCATATGTTGGTTAACATCAGGGATGCATTCTGAACAAGGTGTCTGAAGACAATTTCCTCACTCTATGAGCATCAGAGGATGTACTCACACAAAGCCAGCTGGGACCTAGCAAAGTTACCTGCACAGCATGCTATACAATGTCTGTGTCTAACATATCTAAACATAGAAAAGACAGAGTAGAACAAATGGTACCAAAGATAAAAAATATTGAAGATCTGTATAAGATTCTTACTATGAATGAAGCTTACAAGACTGTAAGTTGTTCTGGCTGAGTGGTAGGTGAATGTGAAGGCCTAGGATGCTACTGTACACTACTACAGATTTTACAAACATTGTACACTCAGGCTACACTAAACTTATAAAGCAAATTACTTCTAATTATTGTTACTCTCAAGCCTGATTTGAAATTCTTTTGTTTTCATCTTTCTTCTTCTTTTCAGAATAAAAAAAAATATTTCTTTAATAATAAAATATCTGAACTTACCATAACATTTTTACTTTATAAGTTTTTAATTTATGTTTTGACTAATAATGAAATACAAATACCATACAACTGCACAAAATATGTTTTTACATCTTTAGCCTGTAAGGATTTCTCTTTTAAATATTTTTCTTTTCAAATTTTTTGGTTAAAACTTAAGGCACAACTCATTACCTTAGGCATCATCAGTGTCAATGTCTTTCACCCCTGCATCCCCTATATCTTGTCTACTGGAAGGTCTTCAGGAAGAAGAGCATACATGGTAGCCATCCCTTATGATATCAGTGCTTTTTATTTTTTAAAAAAATTTTTTTGAGTCCTTCCTATAGGACACACCTGAAGATGTTCTACAGGTTTAATTTTTTTATATACATAGGATGCATATATTTCCCACAACACACAGTAAATATATAAACCAGTAACATGGTTTGTTATAGTTACCAAGTATTATTACTATACATAATTGTGTATGCTGCATTTTATATAATGACAGGACAGTAGGTCTGCTTATATCAGCATCACCACAAACACACAATCACTAGGCAATACCAACTTTTTAGTGTCACTAGACTCTTATGGGATTGTCACCATATCTGTGGTCCTTAAACAACTGAAACACTGCCATGTGACACATGACATTCAACAAGTTAACACAGGAAGTGAATGGCGGAAACAGAATTCCTTTCTATGTTCTTCCTATGCCAGTGATAACAGAATAGTAAAAAGAGTGACAATTTGGAAGTTAAGTAAACTCAGAAGACTGTTTACCATAGTTACAGCAATATACTGTGTACAATCCTCAAAGGCTTTTCAAGGGATAGATCATCCAGTGACAAAGACAATAACACCAGAGAATTTTCCAACTCAAACAGATTACCCAGTTTCATGTTCATAAAACAATGGGCCCTAACTGAGCC
>PVKN010038176.1:0-11097 GCA_004027915.1 Capromys pilorides
AATCTCTGAGACCTCAAATGTCCCTTGCCTAGGAAAGTGCCACTCACCACAGAGGCCTGGGCAGTACTGTGATTTTATCAGAAATAGCGATCCCAGCTCTTCCTGATCTTTGCTTTGCACCTGCACCCCTGCCAGAGAAACATGGACTGCTGTGCGCACTGCCCCACTGCCCCTTTATCATGGTACACATTTTGTCATAGTGACTCTTCAATGTTTTGATAACTGTGTCTTCACTTAGTCTCTTTCTTTTATCATCTAACCATTGTACTGTGTGCATGTTAAAGCCTTCTTCTGAGAAAGGGCCTGTGGGCTTCACCCCCAGCCAGCCACATCACACCCCTACTGCACAAGGGCCAGACAATGTAGAGGGTAAAATGTCTCAGACACTGCACAGAGAATGATGGCACGATGGCAAGTGTGGCTTATCTTACTCTTCTGGATTGGCCCTCAGGTACTGTGGCAAATGCAGCTCTCAGCCAGCCTTGCTCACCCTTTGAGCTGGCACCTGAATGTTCCCTCAGGTGCAGCTCCCCCAAGCCAGCTACTTCCCAGCTCCCCAGATGGGACAGGTAGGACTGCTTCTTGTAAGCCTGTCATGCTCACCAAAAGATATCATTTTTCAATTGATGACATCCCTTGAATTTTTTTCCTTCAAGTTTGCCAGAATCCATGGCAGGAGAGAAGCCATGCTCCCACCAGAAGAGCCCTTAACAGCACCACTGTGCCCCAGTTTTCTGCCTGGCTTTCCTGTCTTAGCCACTGCACTCGACTGCACAATCCATTACCTTCGACCAGCAATGCTCATGGGCATCTTGTCCTCCTGCCAGTGCCACCCAACACTGGCATATGCCTACAATGAAGGGTGTGGACTTCAAAAGCCATTCCAGGAAAAATCCCAGCCTTTCCCATGTTCCTAAAGATGTGCTCAACACATGACTGAGCTTGCCCCTCCCCCGCAGCCTGGACTGAGCACTGTGCTCCTTGCCTGATTGAGCTCAGTGCAGCCTGGGCTCCTCCTGCAGCCCCTTGCCTGTGCCAGCTCTGCACCGTGACCCCACGCAGTGGCTCCAGGTAGCCACCTGCATCCACTTTGTTATCCTGTCTGCTCTTGACACTGTTCCACTTCTTGGAACTGTTCCTGAGTGTTCAGTACCACGCAGCAGTAAATGAGCAATTGCACACTTAGGTGACCACAGTGAGAAAGCCAGCACTTGTCTCGCCCAGAAACATCCAAGCTCACATTTGCAGGATGCTAGTTCTAACCACGGAATAGCCACAGACCCCAATTGTCCAGTTTCAAAGCTCACATGCAAGGCCACTGTTTGTGTAGAAATAGTGTCCAGTGCTGACAATGCGTTGAGATGAATCACACACCCATTCTGCTTGTGTGCCTGAAAATAGGCAGAAAGACTCAGGAGGAAGAAGTAGGCTTCTACGCGAGATGTGTGGGAACAAGCTCTCACTCGCAGCACTCAAGCTAAAATTTTCAGTACATGTAGAGCTCAAAGGTGCTGTTGAGGCTAAAGCTGTTCTGGCCCTGAACAAGAGAGACAGAGTAGGGCTGGGGAGAGAGCTCTGTGGTCTACGTCAGCCATTAAAACTGGGCATAGTGGCACAAGCCTGTAATCCCAATGCTCAGGAGGCTGAGACAGGAGAATCACGATAAGTCTGAGCTGCATAGTGAGACCCTGCACCAAATAAATAAATATCTTAAAAATAAAAATATAAACAGTGCAGGAAGGACTATGGTGACCTCCAGTCACCATCAACACCCTGTCAGAATTCTTTTCTTTTGGCTTTGAAGCAAGTTTAGAGTACGCTCTTCAGGACCACAGAATCTCAGACTGTGAAGTGATAGCTCAGGTACAACACCCAAATCTTCAGCCATGCTGCTTTTGTGACCACCTGCCTAACTTAGTCTATGATCAGCAGCAAGAAGAGCTGTGATCAGGCACAAAAGCAGGGCCCACAGGAAGCAGTGGGTTTCTGCCCAGGACCACACACAGCTCAGCCTCCCATGCCTGTTGGCTGAGACAGAACAGTAAGAAAGAACTTCAGCCCTGTCGTGCAACCACCAGCTCTGGGAGTGTTCCAGGGCAAGCCTGCATGCCTCTGAGTCTGGCTTCCTCATGTGCCAAGCGGGGCAATGCTCCTGGCATTGCAGGGATGTTTGAGTCTCCGGGGAGATGGTGAGTGTAAGGTAGCTGTGCAAGCCAGCCAAGCCTTCAGTGTAAAGAGACGGGTCAGCTGCCAGGCCAGAGCCACATGAGCGACTGAGCCCCACTGACCCCGGAAGGCATTCCTGGTCTTCTGTCTTCTCTGTATTTCAGAAATGCAAATTCCGACTTCTCACTCTTAGTAAATGGAATGGATACACACAGCATTCACACAAAGCCTCAAGACCAGTTGGCATGCAGTCCCCTATGTGCACAGTGTCCCTGCCCCTCTGCTCTCATAGTCCCTCACGTGTGGGCGGGTTGACCGTAGGTGATGGCCTCACTTCTCTCCTGAGCAACCAGACACGGCACCTGAAGCCAAGGACTGTAATAACAGCAACACAGCTACTGGTTTACTTGGGGATCTCTGAGCCAAAAATTATGTTATGGAAAAAAAACTGCAAAATAGGAATTACTGTTTCATAGATGACCGAATGGAGGCCTAAAGATGTGCAGTCACTGCCTGAAGGCATGGAAGGGTCAAGGTATGGGAAGCCAGCACTGAAATCCAGGTCTGCTCATATTCATAGACTTCATCTTCTGCTGTTCACTGCACGAGCTGAGCCTACTGAAGACAAATCCAAACTGGACAATTATGGTGGGGCTGGCAGGTTAGCAGAGCACACTGGTGAAAGCATGGAAATTCTCCCAGACGGAAGGTAGATAATGGACAGATTTATGGATGATTGATTTATTATAGGTAGGTATGATAAGTGCATAGATGAATGAATAGATGATAGATGAAAAATGATCAATGGATGGATAGGTTACACAGGTGAAAAATGAGTGGAGAGATGGATAAATGATAGATTAGATGATTGTTGATAGATGATAGATATCCTTTCCATTTTTATTAATCATAATTTATGCTTCTCTAGCCTTCCTCATGTGCATTGCTCACCAGTCTGCCAACATGTGGCCGAGCCTTCTCCACAGAACAGGTCATTGCAGGGCCAGCTGGCACACACCTGGTCAAGGAGCATTGCCTTCAATCCTCATTTTGAGTTTTTAAAGGAATGAAGGAGAATATTAAGACACTTTCACAATACTGCAATAAAAAAGCAGAATCTCTGTTTTTATGATTTTTCAAACTTTTTTCAGTTACTCTGCCAGACCTAATAGAGAAGAATTTTTTTTTCCGTTTTAGTGACTTCCACAAGCCTCAATTATGTAGGGCCAGCAAAACAGTTAGGCAAGCACAGGGACCAAGGTTCTATCCCTAGCACCACATGCCGCACTGACCCTACCCTCAGGCATGATAAGCTGACCTCCAAGACTGGGCATGGTGGTTCACACCTACAATGCCAGCGCTGGGGAGGCTGACATAGGAGGAGCACTGAGAGTCTGAGCTGTGTAATGAAACCCTGTACCAAATAAATTAAAAATAATAATAATAAAATAAAACTTGATTTCAACATCTGGCCTCAGTTATGTCTTCCAGGAAATGATCCTCCTCTTCCATGCCTGTGATACAATACACAGTTATCACAAAATGTTAAAATAATACTATTTCGAAGTCCCAAAATCATGGCTTGGTTTGATTGGGATTCATTTCATGCAATAAACAATCATACAAAATAGGTGTTCCATCACATTTGCCAAGCACTGACATTCTCTCTAGAGAAATACGTCTGACATTTCATGATGAGCGATAAGAGGGAAACGAGCAGTGGCTGAGCTGCTTCTGCTCCTTTATCTTCCCACATGAGATACTCCCAGAACTGCCAAGACCACTTAGGCAAAGGTGCCCAGGCGCTCCTAGGAGGAAGCAAGATGCTACTCTCCCTGCTCAGATGGAGGAGGAACTGGGCAAATGAGGCACACGCTGCTTCTGCCTCTGTAACTCCAACCCCCTAGATCACATTGACTGCCAATAGAGAAAATGACAAATGTACTCACCTGGGTGACATCTATCAGTAATTCCTAAGCTGAGCTTCACTTTTCTATTAGACTGCAACTCAATTCAGAGAGCACAGCACTGCTGTCTGCCCTTTCTAAAGCTGTCCATGTGCTTTCATGGTTGTGTCTAGCTGTCCCCGCAAAGCCCCATGCAGTCGTGGGGCGGGGACTTCTAGAGCTTGAGACCTGACTCGTGATCCACTGCAATTATGTGTTTTAGTACTGATGGGATTATGGGTGTGGTCTAAGGTGGATATCCTGAGGCACAGAGACTGAATGTAATATAAAGAGAGACAAGAGACAGATGCTCTCTGTTGCTCTCTGCTTCCCTGGTTGGCCGGTTGCCTCTGTCATCATTTTGTTGATGTCCTGCCACCATGAACTGCTGCTCTGTGCCATGTGCCACTTAGCCTTGGATCCAGCTGAATATGAACTGAAACCTCCACAAACTGTGAGCTAAATAAACCTTCCCTTCCTTCATTTTGAGTGTCAGGTATTTGTCCCAGAATCGAGTAAAAAAGTAACTAAGACAGAATTTGGTACCAGAGAAGTGGAGTCGTTGCTGTAACTAACCTGACAAGTTTTTGGAAATGGCTTATGAGAAGAGACAGGAAATGTTCAGAGATGTTGCCTACTTGCAAAGAGCTGGATAAACTTCAGCTGTATGATAGGAGAGATACTGGTCAGAGCTCAGACCAGAAGATTGGCTTGAAGCCTGGGTATAAAGAATAGCTGATGAGGGGCTGGGGAGATAGCTCTGTGGTACAAGTGCCTTCTTGGAAAGTGCAAGGTCATGAGTTTGAACTCCCGGTCCTGCAAAAAAAAAGAATGGCTTATGAGCTGAGATAGGAAATGTTTGGAGAGGTCGTTCACTGGAGAAGAACTGGAAAAGCTTCAGTTGCTCTGTAGGGGAGATTCTGGTCAGAACTCAGACCAGAAGACTGACAGAAGGTCTGCCTGTAAAGACCAAGTTGGGGAGGTTTCTACTGGGAAAAAAGACAGCATTGGTCACTGGACTCCAGATGATTTGTGCTATGACTTGACTGAAAGTCTGTCTGAATTTTGCTCATGCCCAGAGACCTTACCTAAGACTGAAATTAAGCATGGTGGACTGATTAATCTTTCAAGAGATATTTCAAAGCAGCGAACTATTGGAGCAGTGGCATGGTTGTTATTGGCAGCTTTTAGCCAGATTTATGTTGAAAATCAAGATCAAAGAGCCAAGCAGGATAATTTAAAATGTGTATTTGGCCAGAAAGAAAGCACCAGGGAAGCTGTGGACTGCAAAGATAGAACTGAGAGGATCTCCACTGCTGGGAAGGAACCAGAGATTCAAAAAGTTGGCCTGAAAGTATCACAGGAGGTGGCAGCTCTCTGCCTGTTGCAGCCCCAGAGTTGTAAAGGAGAGAGGCTTTGCCTTAAGAAGAAAGCTGCAGAGACCCAAGTTCCAGAATGGCAGCAACAGCCACACCAGGCTCCAAAATGGTGCTGGCATAGAGAATTTGTTCCTCGAAATCAGGGTCAGAGTGCTCAGTGATCCAAGCCCTCAGCCCCTAGAACCAAGAGAGAAGGAAGCCTGGCTACTGCTCTAGTTGGCAGCAGACCTTGGCATCATCCACGTGGCATTCATTTTAGGCACATTCAGAATTTAAGAGTTGTTAGGTTAAGAAGCCTTCCACCTCGATTTCAGGAGAAGGTCTGGGAGGCCAGGCAATATGCCCCAGGGAGGGCAGTGTGTGAAGCAGAGAGTGAGAAGCCAATTCAGTGGAAACCTCAGAAGTTTGGAAAAGCCAGAAACATGGATCCTCTAAGGGAAACTGCAAAGAGGGAGCAAAGCCAACCTAAGAGAGAAGCCATGGAAATTACCACCAAGAGTGCCATAGGGGCGGAGCTGCATGGAGCTCACAACTCAGTTCGGACTGTTTCAGATACTCCAGTTGGAACTATGGGATTTAATGTTTACTCTGCTGGATTTTGTTTTGTATTCTCCTGTTTATAACTTTTGGAATGGTAACGTTTATCTTGCGCCTTTGAACATTGGATGTGTTTAAGTTTTCTTTTATACAGGAGCTCAGTGAAGAGTTTACCTTGGATCTTGGAGGAGACTTGAGACTTGGACTTTTCAGCAATGCTGAAACTGTTAGGACTTTAGCAACACTTAGAAACAGACTAAAATGTCTTTTGTACAAAGGGATATGCATGAGACTTTGGGGGTCCAGGGGCAGAATGTTATGATTTGTGTCTAGCTGTCCCCACAAAGCCTCATGCAGTCATGGGGCAGGAACTTCTAGAGTTTGAGACCTGACTCATGATTCACTGAGATTATGTGTTTGAGTACTGCTGGGATTATGGGTGTGGTCTATGGTGGATATCCTGAGGCAAAGAGCCTAAATATGATATAAAGAGAAATGAGAGACAGACGTTCTCTGTTGCTCTCTGCTGCCCTGGTTCGCCAGTTGCCTCTGTCACCATTTTGTTGATGTCCCACCACTATGAACTGCTGCTCTCTACCATGAGCCATTCAGCCTTGGAGCCAGCCAAATATGAGCTGAAACCTCCACAAACTGTGAGCTAAATAAACCTTCCCTTCCTTCATGTTAAGTGTCAAGTATTTGTCCCAGCAACAAGTAAAAAGTAACTAAGACATGTGCTGTCACACAGCCCACACTACACCACACAGTAAAATCCTAAAGAGGTGATGATTTTGCCTGGGATAAAAATATATTCTCCATATAAAATGCAATTAAATGACTGTCCTGTCTCTGCCTTCCACAAGGAAGAGGTCCACAGAAAGCCAAACCAATTTAGGCCAAGGAATTCTGAGTCAATTTAGTTTAATTATGAGAGTTAAACACTACTACAGATTCTGCCCCGTTAATAAATGATCTTGGTTAATGAATGGTTCTGGTTAAATTGTAGCTCTTTCACCAACCACTTTCTTTATTGCAAACTTCTCAAAAAAAAAAAAAAATGGCTAAGTGGAGTTAATAGAGAACATGTGTATGAACTGAATTCATAAAAAGGTTCACACATGTACATGGAAAAGCAGATTGAAGATGACCAGTTAGGGAGGGTGGGTTTTAACTTTCTTTTACAAACACATTCAAGTTTAAGCACATACTGATAAATGAACTATAGCCATCCTCACTGCATCCAACCCTACACAAATTCAGCCTCCTGGGTGCCCTTGAGACTCATGCTCCTCAACTGCATCTCTCCAAAGTTCACACTCTGGAACAGGACAAAAGGTCATCCCCTACCAGTCCCTAGAGTCCCACATGATGTCACTTCCACTTCCTCGTTGGCCTGCAGCAGGCACACAAGTCTGCCTGCCCCACTCTGAACGGTAGGAGTCCAACAGTGAAACCTCAAACTGAGCAGCCACAGAGGCTGAAGGCATATCAGACCCATAGGAAAGTCACAGATAAGGCATCAGTGTGGGGTGGACCCAGGGATTCCTTCACCCTACAGACAAGGGAGAGGGAGGAGCTCTACACAGCACTTTTATCACCTCTCATTAGTGAAAACTGACCTCCACTGTGGCACTTCAGCTCAGGACACCAAAGAAACTAGCCCCTCTCTAGACAGCTACATTCTGTGAAACCAAGAGAGGTCAGTCACAAGAAGACAGAACAAGAGTGAGTTTTAGGGAAGTCATGAGGAGTTGGAACCAACTAGGAAACACTGTTGAAACTTTGTAAGGCCCCATTTTGCATGGGATCCACCTCTCTCCCCTTTATGGTAGGATCTCATGTATATGAAATTTCTAGAATAGGTAAATCCTCATAGACAAGGTAGCTTTCAAGGTCCAGGAAGGGTGGGGAGTGACTGTGATGGGGACAGGGGTCATGTAAGGTGATGAATCTTCTGAAAAGAGGTGGTGCTGCTGTCGTCCAGCACTGTGATGGAGGAGACGAAGGAAGAGAAGTGTCTTCCTTCCTTCCAAGGTGAACTCAGCCCCATGCCTTCTGAGCTACTTTCCCATAATCCTGAAGGACCTGAAGTCTCAGGCAGAGCAAGGAGGTGACTGGGTGAATGACTCAGGCACAATGAGAACAAGAGCTTGTAAGGACTACCAGACCCAGTGACCACAGAGGAGAAAGGGACACAGACACCTCCTGTACACCATCTGCCCCAGTAAAAATGAGGTTGATTAAAGGAGCAGCGCTCCAAGGGCATGTACCTGTCACTTACACCTTATGTTTCTCACTGTACTAAATACACAAAATGTGTTTCTGTCACCGAGAATTGTTTAGAAGCTCCGCAAACCTTATTCATGCCCCATGGAAGCAAAATCAAAAAATGAAAACAAGATACACAACCATTTCCCATTTAATGACAAAGGTCCATCCCTGCCACTAGGTCATTAAATAAATCTCTCTAGATGAGGAATTACATATAGCATGTACATTATAATATTCAGAACAAAGGAAATTCCAACTTAATGACTTTGATTTTATTTGTATAGTTCTTACAGGCAGTACTACAATATATAACAAAACATAAAGCTACAGCACTACACCGTGCAGGACAATCAGCCAGAATTCCAGTCCTATACCATACAAGCCAGCATCAGGCTGCACTGATCCTCACATCGCTGCATCATAAGTCTGAAGTGGGGGTCATGAATCTGAAGAAGTCACCATAGTCATAAGTCAGAACAGTTGTTAAACAGGTGGGTCATTCAATGAGGAGTAACTGTGCTATGTCGTTAGTTCTCCAGACAATGCTTTTAGCAGACACATCTCACAGCTCTGAGCCTAGAGATGAGTAGCTGGCACACGGAGCCTGCCATCCAGAGCATGCGGGAGGACAGCTGCACTGCGAGCCAGCATGCTGCCCATTCCTGAAGCCTCGTTCTAGCAGCATACAAAGGACTATCCCTGGAAGCAGAGAGTCATGCTGAAGAGCTGCGCAGCTGCGTATGTGCCAGTCAGCCATCAAGGGAGCTGAGCACTCTGGAAGGAGCCAGATGGCCAGGATCACAGGGCCCACTCACCCCAAGCACGGCAACACCGTACAACAACACTTAGGACCTGAACATACCCGGAGAGGATGAGGTGCTCGGGCCCTCAGGCAACCTCAAGCTGTAAGATTTGCCACTATTCACCTGCCCAGCCAGATACCAAGTGAAACTCCAGCCCTGCCATGACAGCCCAAGAGCTAGGGTTCCACACCAGTGTTTGCTGCAGTTTTGTAAAGAGCTATGGCTTCTGACAGTATCAAATCAGGTTTCATGCTAAACACATGGCCTTTACTCTGAGGAAAGATGCTCATTTTTTCCCACTGTTAAATAGTGGGGAGGGAGAGGGCAAACCTAAGTAAATCAGTCTCATAAGATGTTCTTGAGAAAATCTATTATTTGTTTTTATTATTCCTGCTTTATCCAACAATGCTTGATTCCAACTCAAGATGTGATTGTTATTAAGGGAATTATCAGGCAATGGAGATTCTGGCCAGGGGGGAAAAATCAATAAATGCAGACAGAAAATACAGTTGCAGACAGTGGTAGATGCCAGATGGAGCTAGAAAGAAGTGGCCTACCCCTAATTAGGTGAACCGTCACAGAAAAGTCACTTTTGTCTTGCCCCCTGGGCTTCTATGAAAGATAAAACTCTATTGCTATAATCTGAATGTTAATTTCCCCAAAAATTCATACACTGGAACCTGATGCTGACATAGTATGAGAAAGAGAAGAGCCTTTCAGAAGCCATTAAGTCATGAAGCTTTATCTTTACAAACAGTACTAGTGCCCTTACAAGAGAGGCTTCAATAAGCTGATAAGTCCCTCCACCATGGGAAGATAGAGAAGGCTCATTCATGAAGAACGGATCCTCACCAGGAACCAGACCTGCTAGCATCTTCACCTCAGACTTCCCAGGTTCAAGAACTGTGAGCAATAAATTTCTGTTGGTTATAAATTACTCACCCCCAAACAGATTAAGCTACCTATCAGTGCACCCAAGGAAAGCTCCATCATATGTACACAAGAGCTATCCATGATAAAGAGCTGTCCTTGTTCTGAAGGAATGTTTTATAGGTGATCAGCGGTTTAGAATAGATCCTCTGAGACCAATGGCCCATGAGCTCATTCCCTAGGAACAGGGCCCTGATCACCTTTAGGGATCACCATGAGCTTTTGTGTGAAGGGGTGATGAAGTCACTTGATTATTTATCAGTAAGACCCTGCCTAAGACTATATGCTTCTTGTATACAGTAACTCTTCAATAGTTGAGATGTCTATGTAAATCCTTTGTTTGTATTCCCAAAATGCCCATGTTTATTGTATTACACTTCTATTCATTAAACCCCAGAAATTAGGCCACAGGAGAAATGGAAGAAAAATTTTGAGTCACAGAAACAAAAAGGACTGAGCATGAAATGGCTGAAAGAGTGACTCTCAAAAATATGCAGCTGGGTGTGGTGGCACACACCAGCAGGCCCAGCACTTGGGAGGCTGAGGCAGGAGGATCATGTGAGTTTGAGGCCAGCCTGGACTACAAAGTGAGACCCTCTCTCAATATGTGGCATGAAAAGCCAGATAGAAAAGACTGTGTAATGATGTGTTTGTGTGATATATAACAACAAGTCAAGATGTCCATGACAACAGACATCACAGTGAAACAAAATGACATTGTCAGACATTTAGACACAAAAGTTTCACTTCACATTTGGTTAAAAGTTTACTTCTACAAAATTGTAGCCAGTCAATCCTATGGCATTTTTCTAGTCCCTTACTCTCATTTAATACCCTTTTTTGTTTTCTTGTAAGCCAACCATTTACTTGAGAGAGAGTATAGCAGTAACTGAAATTACATGAGAAGCAGCACATATCTAAAAGACCAGAATAACAGGCAGTCCAAGCATATTTTTACTGTTACACATTGCTATCCTCAGTGTCAAAAACATTTTGGAGGTTCCTAGGATCATTATCTAATTCATCCTGTGTATATAAGTGCATGGCTTTGCCCCTGCCATGATT
>PVKN010038177.1:0-11050 GCA_004027915.1 Capromys pilorides
GGGGGGACAATTCTTTCCTAGCCAGGGCAAGAAAGACTGCAGCATTAGGCTGTCAGGGTCAGCAGGCCTGGTCTGGAACCCAGGTCGCTGGAAAGCGAGCTCAGAGGCGGCGCAGGCCTGCGGGCCTCGGGCAGGCGGGGTGGAGAGCTGCACAGCGCTCTCGTTACATGCGGAAATTAGATTTAAAACAGAGCCGAATGCGACTTGTACAGAAATCCTTTAATGTTCATTTTCACACATTAAAAAATGAAACACACTATACAAATGGTTTCCGTAGCAGATTACACGTGGGCCCGTTCAGACTTCTCTCCAAGTGCTGCCGCCCTGCAGGCGCCACCGCGGACAGCCTGGAGCGCGGCCGACGCACTGATCCGGACGCGGCAGCATGCAGCCCTCGCGGGTCGGCCCCTCTGTTCTTAAATTAGGTTAAATGGCGTCGGTGTCCGTATGTAGACTTGAAATGTATCCGTCCTGAGCAGTCTGCTGGGAGGCCGAGGCCCGCGGTGGCTCCTGGTCTCAGAGCTAAAAAGGGAGGTCCGGGGGCGGCAGGCGGTGGCTGCTGTGACAAGCGTCCCGCTGTCCTGCCGACCCGCTGCCTGCCAGGCCACGCTCAGACCCTCCACAGGGGTTAGGCCAAGTAGCTGTAGGTGTCCTTCTCCCCGTCCACGCGCTCCAAATACTCCTTCTCGATGAGAATGTCGATGCATTTCTGGACATCAGTTTTGAAGAAGAGAAGGGGAAGAAACACAAACATCAGAACACGCTGGGCACCTGCACCCCGGCCCCCACGTCACGCACGCGCGGAGCTGCGCCGCTCTCCTGCTGAGCTGCCCGAGTCCACCGTGGCCAGCGCTGGTGCGGACGGAGCCCGCGGCCCCGGGGCCCGGCTGTGGAAGCAGGACAGCGACGAGGGCCGACGCCCGCTGAGCGCCTTCTGGCAGGGAGCCCAGGACAAGGGAGCCAAAGCGGGCGACACAGACACCGCCACACAGGGACCCTGAGCAGCGACGCGGCGCGGCGCGTGCGTGTCGGAGCGGGAGCGTCAGTCAGCACGGCGCACCCTGCCGGCAGAGGCCACCCACCTTGATCACCGGCACGCGGGGCTTGAACCTGGAGGACAGCTGCGTGAGGACCTCGCCGAGGAGCTGCTGGTGCTTCAGGACCTTCCTCATCTTCATGATGCGCACGATGGCCGCCTGCGCGGGGCGGGCCGTGAGCGGGGGCGCGTGCAGCCCGCGGGGACCACCCAGGAGAGCCTCAGGGCCCGGGAGTTCCAACGGGGCTCAAGCACACACCAGTAACAACAAAGGGATTCGGGCGAGATGGCTGAGGGGTGCAGAGCGCCTGCTTAGGAAAGCTCAGGCACCTGCGGGGACCGCGGTTCCACCCCCGGCACCACGTGCTGCGCCAGGCGCGCTCCCAGGCGGGCCGACCACCGGCCACAGCACACGATAAACAAAAGGACTCGATCTGCGAAGCGCAGAGGCCGCGGGCCCCGACGCTGCTTCCATCCTCCTCCAGGGCCGCGCTTCCCCGCCGCCCTCAGGCCGGCGCCGCCTGGGCCCTGGCCAAGCCTCGCCCAGCTCCTGGCAACGCGGCCCCCGCGCCCCGTCCCACAGGGGAGCCGCAGCCCCAGGGCTGGCCACCTGGATCAGGAGCTTGCGGTCCTCCTCGATGTTCTTGTGCGTGGTTTCCTGCTCCTGCTTCTGCTCCGTTTTCATTGGCACGTTGATATTAACACGTAACTTCTTACTGGGGAGAAAAGCGAGGACAGCGGCCGCTGTGGCTTCCAAGGCAGGCAAGCGAGGCGGCTGCTGCCCGGCCCGACAGGCGAAGGCTCCCGGGACCGTCCCAGCTGCGCCCTCCGCCCCTGCCTGCCTGCCGCTGTTAGAGGTGAAAAGCCACAAGTTCCAGGCCAGCTGGACAACTTAGACCCTGGATCAAAGAAAGGAGCCCCTCGTTCCACCATCCCTCACCGTGCCCATGTCTGCTCCCCCAGTTTCCTCAAGGAAGCCACCACGCACAAGAACGTAGCCGGGGCCACTGCAGAGGCCCCTCTGGCAAGTGAGGAACACCCAAGGCTGAGAGGCCAAGGTAGACGCGGGGGGAGGGCCCTCTGCAGACCCGGGTGTGTTCCATCGCTTAGGAAAGTGTTCTTACTTTTTATACCCGAGATACAATTTTATTAAAGTGTCTGGCTTCAATTCCACCTCATCGACATTCGCATTTTCATCTTCCAAGACCTGTAAGGAAACGCTTGTCACCACGCGAGGCGCAGGGCGCGGCTTTCCCTTGGGCTAACACTCGCCGCGCACAGACTCACCAGTAGTTTTGACTTCAGTAAGATCTGTAGGACTTGTGCCAAAATGTCCTGATTTGGGAGGAGAAAGTAGTTAGACGAGAGGGCGACTCCTGGGTTGCCGCGCTGCCGCTGCCCGAGGAAGCGCGCCCTCACCCAGGGCCCGCCCAACCGCCCGCCCGCAGCTCCTCTGTGGCCATGACCACGCAGAAGCCCCCATGGCCTCGCTGCAGACCACCTCACTCCACGTCAACCCAGCGCCCGGAGGTCCCTAAGCCGGCACCTGGCCTCCAGCGCTGGTCTCCCAAGTGCCGAGGGGACCTGAGCAACCAGTGAGAGCTGCACCCAGCCCCTCCAGTCTCCCCTAGGCACAGGGGTGCTCCCATGCTGCTCCTGGGGCACCTGGCCAAGGCCACCACAGAGGGAGGCCTTCAGCCCAGCCAGTGGCGGGCAGGGACAAGAGTGGGCAGCACAGGTCGGCGCCCCAGCCCCGCAAGGGACTCGGACACAGTGAGCGGTGGCCTTGAGGGGAGGCAGAGACAAGCCCCCTCAGTATCTGGGGAGCAGCAGCGTCACCCCAAACTGTCGCCTCCTCCTCTGACACAGAAAGGAAGGCGCACGCAGAACACACTCGTCCGATCGTTTCCACCCAAGACTCAAACGCTTGCGGGCTCGGAGTTACCTCGTACCCAGTTTTTAAAAACACGACTGCCTCGGATATTTCCGCACACACTTCTGCTTGAACATCCCTACGCCAAAAATTCAAAACCTGAAGCTTTTGTCTGTATTTGTGATGCGGCACTGGTCTATCAGAGTCTTAAAGAACCCCTCAAGCCCTGCCAGAGCTCACAGGGGAGCCAAGCAAGGTGAGGGCGCACGGCGAGCACGGCGCCCTGCCGGCCTCCACACGCGGACGGGCCCTCGAAGGGTGGACTCAAGAGAACATTAATAGCAGCGGAAACAGACGTGGGGCCGGCTCTGCCCGCGACAGCACGCAAGCGACTCCCTAACGCTGCGGAACAGAAACGGGAACGAAGAGAAGCGGAGCAGACGGCGGCACACCGCACAGCCACGGCCACGGCCACGGCCACGGCCACGGCCACGAGGCCCCCGAGCCATCGCCGGCCTCGCGCCAGGCCTCCGCCCCTTCCTTCTCAGCGGCCCTCCGCCCACACAGGCACACTGACCCCCAAGGCCCCGCGGCCAGGAAAGGGCCTGCAGCAGCCTGTGCCGCGGAAACGAGCGCCGAGGCCTCAACCCAACGCTGCCTACAACGCAGTCGCCAGAACAGCGCGGCCCTGGCCTAAACAAAGAGACTCAGATCGTGGAAAAAACCTGAGAATACGGAAATGTATCTTTTTTTGAGACAGGGTCGTCTCACTAGGCAGTTCAGCCTGGCCTCGAGCCCCGGCCTCCCAGCGCTGGGGTTACAGGCGTGCACCCCACAGCCAACAGACCAACCAACTGCCTTTTGACAAGGGCGCCGGCACCTGCAACAGGGATCTGTCCTTCACTAGGCAATCATTTCTTCTATCTGCCACCAAAGTCACCACCACCAACAAAAATAAGATCTTCATCAAAATAAAAAAGTACAGTAGTGCCCCTATCCCACAGATATGTATAACACCACGTTGATTAAAAAATGTAAAGATGACCCAAAAAATGCTTTTCTGGCAGAGCACATACCTGATAACGGTCTAGTACAGAATTCTTACAATTTAACAATGAAAAGATGAAGCCATCTGCTTTGGGCCAACAGTTCCGTAAGGAGGACATGCAGTCACCGGGCACCCGCGGCCACAGCGTGAGCGGTGCGGAAAACGCAAACCGAAGGCCCACTGGTGACGCATCAGGTGTGGGGGCGCCGACCTGCCGCTGCGAACCCTGGCTCAGGAACAGGAAGCCGTGGACAGCCGCAGCCGTCCGTGGCTCCACCGCTCCGCCGCTGTGCACGTGCCCAGGAGCACTGCCCACAGCCACGGCCCGAGTGCCCGGCAGGGGACCAAGGATGAACGAGACGAAGCTCCCCGTATTGGGGTCTTTCTCCACTGGAGAAATGGATCGAGTCTGATGTAAGCCGAGATGGGGAAACTGTACGCCAGGGGCCCCCAGTGTAGGCGCAGACCCCCCTACGCCACGCCCAGCAGGCAACCCTTGGCGTGGACTGAAGGAAGCCGGGGCCGGCGGGGCTCGGGCCAGGCAGGCCCCGGCTCCCTGCTGCCCGGTCTGTGTGCGCGCCCCGCGGCGGCCGTACCATCTTGATCTGCGTGCTGTCCGTGAGCTGCTGCACAGTGTAGGCGTCCTCCGAGTTGTACTGCAGCAGGATGGCCATCTGGAAGGTGGACGCCTTTGTGGCCCCCATGCAAGGAAAGAGAACAGTATAACCATGTGGGGCAAGAAGGGGTGAAAACGCAGAGTCCAAGCTGAACGAATTCTTCACGCAAATGCAAAAAGCAGCCGATCTGTGGCGATGCCACTGTGACGCCCCCTTTCCTGAAAGAGAGGCCACTGTCCACCTCTCCACACCTCCCACGCTTGCCAGCTTTCTTCTGAACTGTACTGTCTCTGCCGAGATACCGCGCAGGACGCTCCCGCCTCTGCAGACACACCTGCTCCCCAGGGGCACGGAATGCGGATCAGCATCATGCACGTGTGTAGCATTGTATTTTGGGGGAGTGTCAAGGCAGGTCCCGCTATGCAGTAGGCTGGCCAGGAACTTGCTGAACCCTCCTGCCTCTGCTTCCCGAGTGCTGGGGTTACAGGCCTCAGCCGCCGTGCATGGCTTCTTTCATTTTCAACCCTAAGTACTTTACTCTAAATCAAATCAAGGCGAGTCTGACACGGTTCACAGCAAACCACGGCTGGCCCTGGCACAGTGCCAGATGCGTGCCAGCAGCGGCGACGCTCGCAGCGAGACCTTGGCCACCCTGACCCAGGGCCCACAGCGCTGAGCTCTGGCACCACATCCAGGAGGGGACGCAGTGAGTCGTGCAAATCGAGGTCTGTTTTCCCGCCTTTGGACTGCAGCAGGCCAAGCAGCGCTGTGACTTGGTACTTAGCCGTGCTCAACGCGGCTGCACGTACAATGTGACACAGTCCGCCACAGGCTAAGAGCCGCTGTCACAGCCAATCCCGTGCATTTCCAGTACGCTCTCACGCCGCACTGTCCGGGCACACACAGCCCCATACCCCTGTGGGGTCACCGGTTCTGACCCCACACCTGTCTCCTCATTTAGAGCTTAACCTTAGGTCTAGCCTCCCAAATGAAAAGGAGATCTTACCTGCAAAGTGTATCTGTTTTTGAAGCAGTTAGTTACCAGCTCTCCCTTGGACAGCTGATACAGCCAGGTCAGCTTCCTGCCACTGTGACGGCTGGCGTAGAAAGCTGTGAATCGCTGGTAACTGCGCTCCAGCTAGGGAAGAGCAGAGCCGGAGTGGCACGGCCGAGTGCGCACGCAGCCGGCACTGCCGAGGCGGCGCACGCTGGCTGTGCTCACGGACAGAGCCTGCGCTCCCAGGTGTGAGACCTCCCCCCAGGGTGCTGCAGACGCCAGGGGCTGCAGTCCAAGCCCCACAAGCCACAGCTGCCCTCCCTTCCCCGCCACCCAGGACCCAACAGCAGATGAAGGCAGCCCTACCTCAGATGGCAAGGCGAACGTGCACGACTGCTGGAAGGGCCACGACCCGGAGCTCAGGACCTGGATGCTAAAGTCCACTGCGGAGGGAAAATGCCAGGATGCACGCAGTCAGCCTCACAGGCTGAGGAAGGCTAGGGCTCACAGGATGTGCCAGCTACACATCAAATGCCAGCTCTGCCTGACCACAAAGGTAAGAATGCGGACGATTTCAATTCACTTTACTCAGTGAAGACCAGTAAGAGGTGGGAGAGCCAGATATTCCTTCAAAGTGAGGGTCTCCTTGGCCTGACGCAGGGTGGCGGCTCCCTGATATTCTGTGGGGCCACGGGGGGAAGGGGGGGGGGTCATGCGTGCATGCGCACTGCGCGCGTGCTCTCTCTCTCTCACACACACACACACACACACACACCCCAGCCCCCAGGGCCAGGAGCCACAGGAGCAATGCGGTCCAGGCTTGGCAGGGAGGGGAGCCGGGAGAGCCTTCCGCTCTAGGAAGAACGCGACTCTGCTCGCCACTCACAATGCTCCTCCTGGTGACATCCGCCACCGCCCTAGCAGCAAGAGCTCACGCACGGCCTGTGTCAGTCTCTGCCTCTCTCTCTTCTGCCAAAGTCAGGAGGACTGGAAGAGCTCCGTGGTGGATCGGAGCAGGGCAAAGCTGACCAAGCGCCAGCACCTGTCCACTGCAGGACAGTGTATACACCGGGGCCGGGGCTGTGGCCTCGCCCTGGCAAAGGCCGTCCCCAGGACCTCACACTGTCACTCCCCTTCATTATCTTTCATGTGCTGCAAGCGACTACAAAAGGAGCCCCCGCCGCCCCATACTCACAGTCCAGGGGCTCCGAGTTCGTCAGGTGCTTCTTGAACTGCTCATTTAAGTCTTTGCTTACACCGATGTCCTGGAACATACGCTGGAGTTTGGATGTGTACTCGAAACCACAGGCTTGCTGAAATGAATCGAGGTCACGGGCTCACTCATTTGTGCAGAAATATAAATGTCACAAAGACGCTTAGAGAAACCAGCATAATGCACACTCAACTGCATGCACGTGCTGTTTGAAGTTAGTAACATTCAGTTACACATCGTGGTATAAATATGCAGATTCAAATTAAAACACAATCAGCTGGGGAAGGTGGTGACAGCCTGTACTCCAACTGCTAAGCAGGCTGAGGCAGAGGATCACTAGCTGGAGGCCAGCTTGGGCAACGTGGACAGTGTCTCACACCGAGCAAGCCCTGGGGCTACCGCTCTGCACGAGCCTGACGAGGCCCCGGCACAGCAGAGCAAAGCGGCTGTCCCACCACGCGTCTTCCTGTACCACGACCACTACCTGAGCCCCTAGGAGCAAGGAGCCAAATGCGGTGGCAGAGCAAAGCGGAACGTGGGCAACCCGAGCCCACGCTGCCGCACGGCACGGCACGGCACGGCACGGCTCGGCACGGCACGGCACGGCACGGCTCGGCACGGCTCGGCTCGGCTCGGCACGGCACGGCACGGCACGGCACGGCTCGGCACGGCTCGGCACGGCACGGCTCGGCACGGCTCGGCACGGCACGGCACGGCTCGGCTCGGCTCGGCTCGGCTCGGCTCGGCTCACCGCGGGGCCCCTCCCGCCCCAGGAAGCCTACCTTCAGCTTGGATATCATGCTGGCCTCGGCGTCGTCACTCGCGCTGTTCTGGTGCACCAGCCGCTTGGCCAGCATCTTTGCGTAGAACTTCTGGAACACGTCCTTGTCCTCGATGTACTTGAAGACGACCATCTGGCAACGCCGCAGAGAACAGGCTAGCGAGGCTGCTCCCAAGCCGGCGGGCTGCACGGGCTCGGCAGGCCCGAGTGCCAGCTCAAGGGCGCACTGCAAGCCTCCTCACTGGCCCTCAGGCCACACCACGGGGGACAAGACTCTGCCCCACGAGGAAGCACCAGTGCTCAGAGGAATGGCTCCACTCGGGGAGCAGAGCGGAGCGAACACGGTGCTGCCAGCATGCACTGGGCCGCCCAGATGCCCGCGGAGCTCCGCCTGCGCTGCAGGCCAGCCCCCGGAGTGCCTTGCTGCTACTGCCCAGGTAGGAGCTCCTTACCACTTGGTTGAGTGTGTCTTCCAGTTCTGCTTCTTCTGGGTTCTTAGAACTGCAATTTGAGAGGCAGTGTCTTACAATTTGAGAGAAGGCAGGAGCAGAAATTCACAAGCACCTTAGCTCGGTGTCCCTGCGAAAGTGCGACTCAAATGATCGGCGCCTCAGGTCACAGCTTGGGGTCCCACCGTGGGCAACCTGGCCTTCTAAGCTGCGAGGGTTGGCGGGCTGGAAGGATCACCCAGCAGCCAAGGGCCGAGTGGTGTGAGACGTGCATAAAAAGCAAGCAGGAAAGAAGTTTTCCTTCAAGACAATCCACTTCCACACCAGCACAGAAGTTCACTTTCCAAGTGCTTTTTACACCTGGTTATAAGTCAACTTTGAAAACACAGAAAAGGCACAGGCTGCCCCTCTCATGGCCTGATGAAAGCTAACGCAGGAGCGCAGGCGGCAGCAGCCGGGCCGCCCTGCGGAGCCAACAGTGCTCCAGACTGTCTTTAAACCGGCTCCTTCCTGCTGGGAACAAACAGCATCAAAGGTGACCTCAGGGGAAATGAACCGCAAGAACCGTTTTCTTGCAGAGTTCTTCATAAAGACGAGTCCTTAATTCACCTCAAACGATGAGGTGCCCAGCACGGAGAGCCAGCGCCCCGCACTCGTGACCGTGAGCCCCCAGCTTGGTCCTCCGAGTGCGCAGCAGCAAGACCTGATCGGGCAGCGAGCGTGCACGAGTGGGGACAAAGGGCACTCCACTGCCGCGGCCAGCGACCCAAAGAGCACGCGCGGCAAGAACTCCACGCTAAGTCACCCACGTTACCACGCAGCTTGACAAGTGCCATCAAGTCCCAGGAAGTGCTCTAAAAGTCCTTTGCCTTCTTGCAAGGGGTCGCTGTGTGCTCGAATGGCACTGCTAACTAACACGTTAGACCAGCACAGCAGCCAACATCCCTGGCATCAGCGAGCGGCTTTCTGGCAAAGCCAAGAGAGATGGCTATTTTATATATATATAATAAATTATACATATATAATTTATTCATTTATTTATCTATGTTATGGCCGGCTCAGCCTGTGCTGGGGGTGGGGCTGGCGCAGCATTTGGTGCTGGGGATCAAACCACGGTCCCTGTAGTTGCCTAAGCTTGCTGAAGCAGGCACTTTAGACCACTGAGCCATCTCGCTGGCCCGGCTACTTTATTTTATTTTTATTTATTTTTGTCTTTTTGAGACAGGGTCTCACTATGCAGTTCAGGCTGGCCTCGAACTCACACCGATATCCTGCCTCAGCCTCCCAAGTTCTGGGATTACAGGCGTGCACACCATGCCCGGCTTGAGATGGCTATTTTAAAAATTACTAAATTTTAAAGAAAGGGCCGGGTAGACAGCTCCGTGACACAAGTGCCTGCCAGGCAAGTGTAAGGTTGTGAGTATGAACCCTGGTCCCATTAAAAAAAAAAAAAGTAGAGCTACTGATGCATACCAAACCTTCTCCCTTCCCCTACAGAACTCACTGTTGCCACAGGAAATCACCCTGGATCTCGCAAAGGCTGCTCTGCGTGAGGCCTCCAGCGCACCGCCACCGGGGCCCACGGGCACCACAAGGCATCTGCGGCCACGTGAGGCCTGCTCTTGGTCTTTCTGCGCTGGGTGTGGGCATCTGTTCTGTAATGAGGCCCTGCCAGCTGCTCAAATGCAACTTACTAGTAACAGCCAGGCCCACCCAACCTGGGCTGTGGGAAGTCCCTCCCTCAGAAAGCCAGCTGGAGAACGGCTCCCTCCAGGACAGCCTCTAGCACTTGCGATGTGACAGCTGCGGCTGTGAAGCCAACTGTGATCATTTCTGAGGGGACCCAAAACAAACAGAAGAAAACCCAGGAGCAGAGACCAGGCAAGGAGCGCCAGTCGGGGCCCGGCGAGCCCCGCCGTCTCTGCACTCGCAGGGCGAGACAAGACCACGCAAGCGTCCTGACGGAGCAGCCACAAGGTGCAGCTCCGAAGTCCTGGGCGCTCTTCTGCTCGTCACAGGAAGCCACTGGAGCTGGCACTGAGTTCACTAGAAATGTGATGAATTACCTTTCTTATCTCAGAAGGTACAAAGATCACGCTGCTTGTGAAACAGAGCAGCTACTTTTAAGTCCTCACAGAAAAGCTTGGCTTTTAAATTGGTGTACTAAGCAAAACCGGTCGCTGCCAGGCGTGGTGCCAGCATGCCTGAAGTCCCAGCACTTGGAGGCTGAGGCAGGAGGACCACTGAGTTTGAGCCCAGCCTGAACTAGATATAGTTGAGTTCAAGGTCAGCCTGAACTGCATAGTGAGACCCCCTCTTGAAAAAAACAAACAAACAAAAAAAACGAAAAAGAAAGAGCAGTTACTTGGTACCTTTTCTTCAACAAGGAATCACAGTACCGAGCCAGCAACTCAGGAGATTTACTGGACGACTGGGCCATCTTGGTGACTGCGTTGTTGTTGATGAAGCGACCACAAGCCTGTTGCACAGAAGACAGTTAGGGCACAGCGGCCGACGCTCCCGCGCTCCCAGGAGGCACAGCGGCACCCAACTCGCCTTGTCCAGCGCAGCCACGAAGCCGGCGTCGTTGTTGAAGGCCGACATCACCAAAGCGTTGTATTTTTTATGAACGTCCAGCACTGTCTGTACATACATCTTGGGGTCCTGAAGTAGAGGAAAAGGCGGGGATTGGTTACTGAGAATTAAGCTGCACACTAAGGGGCCACTGTAAATGTTCTGACAGGCTTGCACGCATCTTCCAAGAAGTTGTGACGTGGTCAGCGGCACTTCTGGGCTCCCCACTGACACCCGGACATTCTCTTTATAAACACCAGCAAAGACTCCAAAGTAAAGGCCGATTTCAAGGCTTGAGGAGAAACAGCAAAGGCAGCGCTGGGTGTGGGGGTGCGTGCCAGTCATCCCAGCACTAGAGGCTGAGACAGGAGGAGATGGCCAGTTGGGGGCTAGCTCAGGGGGAAGGACCCTCTCCACACACACACACACACACACACACACACACAGCCTCAGAACTATCTT
>PVKN010038178.1:0-11110 GCA_004027915.1 Capromys pilorides
TGGAAATTAAGGGGCAAGGATAACTCTTCTGGCAATTGATGAGATATTCTTAATGTTTATATGTTTAGAACTTGTAAAATGTTCAACTATAAACAACATTCTCCACTATCCTCCTGAGATTTAAAACACCAAGCGCAGCTGGATATTCCAGGGAACTTATCGCTAACCATTTCTGCTTAATGATGACCATCAAAGCCTCAGACATCAGGGATACAATCCATTATCCTTTGTCTAATAATACGGCAATTACTGATGTTCATTATAAAAACCTAGCTTCATTTAGAAAGCCCTACAATATTATATTTCAAATGAACTCCTGCCCATGCGTTGTATATTTTATAGCAGCCTGGTTCACAACTGTGAAACGATGAAACACTCCCTGCCAACCATGAAGGGAAGGACAGGGATTATACGTCTCCATGTTCCCATGTGGCTCCACCTTGTCAGGGAATGGAATTCTGACACACCCTGCAGCACAGGTGACCCTGAACGCATGCGTCAGGGAAGGACTCAGACAGCAGACAACAGCTTCTGAACAACAGGATCCCATGTCTCCAAGGGCTCTAGAACAGGCAAGTCCACACAGCCAGAAAGCAGACGGGGCAGATCTGGAGCTTAGGCCTGTGGGAAGGACAGCTAGGTGAGTATAGGGTTTCCTTTTGGGTGACACTGTTTTGGAGTTAGACAACAGTGATAGTTGCATGATAGTGGCACAGGGACTGGGGTTCGATCCCAGTGTGTGGTGCTGGCCTCATCCCTGGGGCACGCTGAGACAATGATTGAGACTGGCGTGGTGGTGCACACCTACACTCTCAGCTCTTGGGAGCCTGAGAACAGGGGGATCACTAGGAGTCTGATCTGTGTAATGAGATCCTATAGCCCCTGATATAAATACATTTTTTAAAAAATGAGAGTCTACAGTAATGGCTGTTAATATAATGAAACCCAAATCTGCTTTGAGCACAGGGAGGGATGCCAAGTCGGGGTGGTCTCCTTCATTTCTGTTGTGGTAGAAGACACAGACACCCACCCACAGAGCCACAGAGGCAGAAGGCCTGTGTGCAGCCAGCATATTCACCCTGTCTCCCTAACACACAGGCTGTCAGCCATGCGCTTGGATCGCAGAAGTCTGGTTTTCACTGTCATGTGCAGCTACCAGTGAGCATCTTGGATCCCCATCTTGTGTCTGACTCACTTCTGTGTGAAAGGGCAGAGGCAGACTTCACCATCCGGTGTGTTCCCATACACAAAGCTCACAAGGCCCAACCAAAGGTTAGGTTTTAGGAGAGATGTGTGTGGCCGGAACCTTAGTTGTAGTGTCAGGTAGAAGCTCTGGGAGGGGAACAAAAGCCAGTGAACACCTCCCTCCTCTGCAGGAACTCAGAGGGATGAACAGAGCCAGGGGAAACCAAGAAGGGCTCTGACTCCCTCCCCCCTTGTGCACCTAGGAAAGTGCACAGGCACCCAGGAGAGCCAGACCTCCCCAGAGGACTTACCTCAGTCAGACCTACAGATGTAAGATGGGGAGAAGTGAAGGAAAATAGGGAAGATGGGTGATACTTAACCCACTTTCTGAAAGGCATTCATACAGGTTGAGGTGGGAAGCGCCAGCAGGGTGCCCAGCTCTGGTTGGGTCTGAGGACCAATGGCTTCTGAGAACTGTCCAGCACCAGAGTCCTGCGTGACCCCAGTTCTATGCTCCACTGAGGGAACCCTCAGCTCACAAGGCATCTTGCTGAGAGATGGTGGCAGATGACAGGAGAGCCGCAATGTCTAATGCATGCTAATTGCATAGCACAGTCTTTGATACATAAACATCTTTATGTTGTTAAAAGATTGTAAACAAAGTATTGGCTTTAGTCAAGGAATTCTACCAATACACAATCCCCCTGAGGATAGTAAAAGAAGTTTTGCATCATAGAAACACATAAGACTTTACTTCAAATTCTTAAGAGACACAAAAGAATTACTCTAAGTTTACTACTGGTGTGATAGAATTCTACTGAATGTCCTGTAAATCTCCAAAACATTCTTTTAAAAAACATTTGTTATATAAATCATGATAAAAGAACAGCTAGCATGTGCTCCCAATCTTATTTGAATATTTCCTCCGCTGGAGCGCATCATGTTGATGGAGAAGACACACATCATGTGGAATCAATCTCATCGTTTATTTGGAATCATCACTAACATGAAATAGGCCAACCATTTAATGACATAATATGGGACAATGCAAAGAGAATACAGTCAAATATAAAAGCTTGCAGTCAAAGGGGGTCATCTAGAACTTCAGAGAAGAGGAATCTGTTACTCAGGTGGCAGGTCATTTCCAGGTGCCCCAGCAGGCCCCTGACCTTGCAATGCCGTGCTTCCACCTCCCCCACGGTCGCTGCTCAGGCACTGATGTTTGCCAGGAGCTTGGGGAGCCCAGCTTGCCTTTCCTCAGCCTGTCTCCTCTACTCCTTTGGTTTCAGTCTCTGGTGCTTTGGCTTAGGGAAACCTGAGCCTGAGGGTGTGGTGTCTTCACATGCTCCACTGCACTGTTGCAACCCCTGTGCTGGCAATGTTGGCTCCTTTGCTCCCAGAGCTTTATAGGCCACCACTGTCCAGCTAGGAGGAGCCACATCCGTCCCTTAGCACCGGTGCATGCCATGTGAGGAGAAGACATTATGGTGGGGGTAGGATTTACATAGATGAGCAGAACGTACGGTGCAGAGAGATTCGCTCTCCCCTCTCAGCCCTACTGCAGGGGAAAACTGGCCAAACATTGTGTCAGTGGGCTTCCTTGAGCTGAGACCTCAAGTGGGAAGAGGGCATGGCATGCTGGTGCCCTCTCAGTCTTGTCCTTTGGAAGTGATCATGGGTGATTAGCCCCAACCTTGCTGCAAGAAATGTGAGTTGTGCCAATTATTCTGCTCTTGTTCTGCCTCTAGGTTCCTCCCAGAAAACCACAGGAGCCCCAGTATCCTCAGAGCTGCAGGGGTTTGGGGGCACTTGCGACAGCTTGCTGCAAGGTCGAAAGAGTGCCTTCCACTTGTCATGGAAGAGACACTGGGGCAGGTCTGGTTTCTTTGTCACCATGCAAGAATTGTGCAGGACTCCGGCTGCTCTTCTAGCACATTCCATGGCTCACAGATAATGTCAACTGACTCTCTAGGGAGGGAAGTCAGCTGCCAGCGAGCTTCCCAGAGGCTAGGATTGTTCCAGGCCTCCTCCCCCTCAGCTCTGCAGTCACTTCCTGGGTGAGAAGAAGTAGTAAGGGAGCCACTAGCAGACGGTGTCCACTCCAGGAGGGGCATGGCCCGCAGAGGCCACTGCTACTCTGCCAGTGAGCCTGACACAGGCAGCACTCTGCATGGCAGTGTTAGCTGCAGGGCCACCCACCAGTGCAAGAGCAGACACCCAGCAGACGCGAGGATCTCCTACAAGCGCTCTGGAATGAGGGGTGAATCCCACTCCCGGACAGGTCCATGGCAGTCTCAGGACTTCAGACAGCTTGTACATAAGGCCCTGGCCTCGGGCTCCTGCTTGTGGTATAAACTGACACCTGCTCTCCACAAGTGCCCTTCTCCAGAGTCTGCGCGTGGTCACTGTGAGCACAGGGCACGCTCCTACCAACAACTCTGCTCAAGGGTCTCCTGCTGTTCCACACCTGTAACCACTGCCACTTAGGTGGACCTCTGGTGACTGATTACAGAGCTCTGTGGTGCTCAGAGCCCCACCCCAGCTTCCAGGCATGTCCTCACACCTCAGGACCACCACAGCATCACAACAGCTAGGCTCTGCTTGTGGGCATTAACCCCAAGAAGGTCATCTGTCCTTTGGGGTGCCCAAGGGATGAGAACCACATGCCCACAGGACACAGTGGCCATCTGGGCCTAGAAAAACAGTTTGGCTCTTCCATCTGCAGGACCTGTACAGTGATGCTGGGACCCCCTTCCCTAGGGTCGCTGGAGGAGTGGACCAACTTTGCAACTGCAGATTCCAGCCTTTGCGCGCACAGCCAGGCAGCTCGCCCCACCCATTGAAGGCCCAGCGTCTCCATCTGGAGTGCATCCAGCCCTCCTGACTATGGGAAGTCAAGCATTGGTCTCAGAACCGACTGTGGCACAGGTGAGCAATGCAATCAGGAAACAATGACGCTTCCCATGAAACGGTGACCTACCCCTCAAAGTCACCGGAAACTTCGAAGGACTATTTCCAGGGAAGAAGGTCAAACACAGCCACTCACGGGTGCAGAGGAGCCAGGACCAACTTGCAGAGATCATTTTAAGTTATTGTTGTAGACTTTTGCATAAATATTTTCAAATATCGTAAAATTTTAAAACTTAACCATAATTTAAAGAACAAAATTAAAATCATTCCATTGAGCCAATTAATGTGTCTGGAAAAGGACCAAAGCAGGCTTGTGTCTAGAACTTGTGAAGGAGCCGTCCTTATCCCAGGGATTGGAAGCTCTGAGGAGGGAGCACCAGGTGAATTCCAGAGACGACACACCCTTGCAGCACCACACAATGGAGGCCAGGATTCTAGAACATTCAGGAAGGAACCTAAGTGAGCCATGTTCTGTCTTCCAAGATAAGACCACTTGCCTGCGGCCTCCAGGCAGGGCCTCCCAGGATCAAAGAATCAGAGAGCCTTGCTTAAGCTGAGGGAAGAGCAGCCCTCAGTGTTTCCCCAGGTCTGATCTGAGGGAAGGTGGAACCATGGCGAATACGGCCTCTGGGGAGAAAATCCCCGTTGGCTGTGTCTGAGAGGTACAAGCCAGCACAGGAAACACTGTGAGGAGGAAGGGAACGCCTAAGGTTGTGGTAAAGAATACAGACATTCAGCTATATCCTCTTAAATAGCTAAAAATTTAAGTAGACGGTGAGCTACGGCCAGTTAAAGTCAGCTTCGCTCTTAGGGATTCAAGAGATCCAAGCCATTGCCCATGAGCCCACTTTTCATAAGCGAATCAGTTTTTGTTTCACTTCAACAATTACAGATTCATTTGCATGTGTTGAGAATCTCAGCCTTCACGGGCCACGTGCGTGAGCCAGGTGGTACAAGTCGTGGAACGCATGGAGCTACGCAGCCGGGAACCGGGTGCAGGTCCTGGGCCCTTGGAGTCCAGTGGGGCAGGGGCAGCCGCCCGATGTAAGCTCAACATGCTGTATGGATAACAAGCTAACAGAGTTTAGCGCAGCATACCTGAAACATGCCCAGAGCACTCACTTTTGCCCATTGCAGGCAAAGTCACCCAGCACAAAGCCTGTTCTACAAGGGTCCAGTAACCTGTGTGATGTGTTGGGAGCTACACCGAAAGTGGACAGCCAGATTGTGTTCACTCTCATAACATCAAAGTCTCTGCCCTCTACAGAATGAGCTGATGGTATGGGCAAAGCTCTGGGGCCACAGGAGTGGAGCAAGTGGGACTCACACCAAAGAGCTGCAGACAGGTCTGCGTTCCCGGTCTTGCTGAGGATCCCAGCTACCCAGGGCACAGAGCTCACAGTTTGCTGCTGAGGTCTAGTGAGGCAAAGGATGGGCACCTGGCACTATTGTCCTTGGGTCCAACATAGGCTAGGGAACACTTCATTGCAGAACTGACCCTTGTTAGAAAAAATGCCCACACAGTCTTCTCTTAATCATGTGCTGGAATGAAGGAATCATTTAGTACTGATTGGCAAGAAGCTGGCTTTCCTTAAAAATTTCCATAGCATTCAGCTGTCAGAAGAGCTGTCCTATGCCAAGGCTGGAAAAAAAAGCAATCGCGGCCAGTTTCCAAACGCGTGGGAAAGCGCTGGCGGCCAGGCAGAAGCCGTCTCTACCCGGGGCTGAGCCAGCGATGGAAGATGAGCAACACCTCTGGTGATCGCAGCAGGGCCGAGCAAGCTTACTCTTGGCCGAGAAGCTGAAGCCCCTCGCTCACTGGCCCACCAGTGGGGCAAGCACATCACTTAGAAGGACAAACGGCAAGGACAGCCCCCACATCCCTGTTTCCAGATGGGTTCCAACCTTTCAGCTTTAAAAGGTGTGGCTCAGGCTGCCTTCCACAGCACACGCACTGGAACATGATGGTCCCCCGTGGAGAAGAGTGAGCCTCTCAAGAAAACTGTTGAGAGGCACCCCGAGCTCTGGATTGCCCCTGCATCCGCAGTATCCTGTAGCCTATCGATAGTCACCCTGGTTTATCAGGCTCCTGCAGGGACTCCAGAATATCAGAGGACCCAAAGCAAGCACCAGCAGCCCTGGGAGCTGAGCAGCCAACAGCAGCTGCCAGGGAAGTCACCCAGAGCAAAGCAATGTTGGACACCTGCGAACAGAGCAGCTCACAGCACAGAGCCCTGCTGAGCCCAAGGTCAGCAGGAATCCAGGAGCCTTCAGTACCCATTCAGTCAGCTATGGCCAGGTGTGTGCGGCCAGGGCTCCAGCCAGACCAGCAGATAGGGGCAGAGGGTGGTGGAGGGGACAGATCAAGTCCCACTCCAAGTGGGGGAAGATTGACAGGGCTGGGCCCTCGCAGGAGACAATATGGGAGATGAGACAGCTTGTAACTGTGGGACAGACAGGGACCCCTGCTGGGGGCCATACCTCAAGATAAAAGAAAAAAATGCAGCCACATACCTCCCTAGAGGTAGGCATCAGGGATTGATACTTGAAGCAATTACCTTGAAAAAGCCAGGAAGTCACTAACCCAACCCACTACAGGAAAGGCCCTGTTCTGTGTTCGTGCCTGCTTGCTATGTGCCTCACTCCCCTGTTGGATTCTGGTTTACCTGAGCAACCGTGCTTGTAGTCTTCTCAGTTGATCATAGCTTTGTCCTACCTTAAATGTGGTTTCCCATGTTTTCCGCCTTAGGTCCACCTCACTTCATGGTTTTGCTCTATAAAAATCACTAGAAAAAGCTGGTTCCTTGGCAATCCACTCAAGGCCCCTTCTGTCTCTCTCTCAAGACAGAAGCTTTCTTTCCTCAAATATATTCTGCTCTTAAAAAAAGGAAGATCGAATAAGTGATCGATAGTACAATGATAAGAGAGCTGAGGTAAACATGAGGAGGAACCTATCAGCCTGTCTGGGTAAGAGAAGGAAGGAGGAGGCCAGGGAAGCTTCCAGGAGTTAGAGGTTCAGTTACGGTACCAATGATGGCGTGGAAAGAAGGGAGAACAGATGCATGCACCCACTCTTCTGTGTGTGAATGAGGGGTAGAGGGGTGGCTGTGTCCCCTCAGGGCACAGAGCAGTAAGGTGCTCGGGGCATGAATGTGTCCACTGAGAGGCCAGCAGCAGGTCGGCAGGTCAGAAATGAGAGAGGAGGCACACAGAGCAACGGAGGGCAGGTCACAGGGGAATGCACCGTGAGAGCAGTAGACAGACCCTGATACCCCGTCACAAGCAGCACCGTGAACTGCGCGTCAACCTGACCTCTGTTACTCTATGCACGCTGGTGTTAATGTAGAACAGAAGAATGGCACATGGTAAACAGGTTATGGATGGCATTTATGCACCGGTAACAAAGGTGGTAATTAATGATCAGGTTTTGTTTTCATAATTTCTCCATCAAGAGTTCAGAGAGATAGCCAGGCTCTGCCTCTGCGTGGACCAGCGGCTTTCCCACCCGCAGCCTCTCTGGGACTGTGGACGGGTCCCACCTGGTGCTGCGCCCTGGTTCTATGATCCTCCTCTCAAGATGCCGGACTGTGCCTGAGGATTCCTGACCCAGGATCCCAGCTGCTTGTCTAAGCAGAAACAGGTGTGGGTCCTCCTCTGCCCAGTGTTGTCCCAGATCTCTGCTGTGGTCATTGCAGACTTCCGCTGGGCCTTCTTTCCCTATACCCAGCCCCCACACCCAGTTTTAGCAATCCCTGGGTACTTACAGAGCCTGCGACATTCTGCCAGGGGTACCTTCTCACCAACAGCAAGGAAGGTTCTGAAACTGATCCATACACAAGGAAACAAACTGCAGAAGCCAGGGTTGCATGTGTCCAGAGCATGCCCAGGTCCCTGGCTCTGCGCCCACCTGCCGCTGTAAGGCCTCCTATGGGCAGAGCATTGCACACCTGGTGTTTCTGGATGCCCAGAAGAAGTCCAGATGCTCGTCCAGGTGTCTGCGTTGCCTTCCTGTGCCTCATGGGCCTTGACAGAGACTTGATCAATGACTTCTGATTGCTGCCCCGAGCACAGGCATGCTGGCACAGAGGGGCTGGCACTGTCTCATTTCTCCAACATGCTGATGTAGTGCCCAGCTGCAGGCACAGGTGGAGAACTGCCAGCCCTGAGTTGCCCGTGTGCCTGCGGGGCTTAGCAAGCTTTCAGTGAACCAGCTTTCTCCATTAGCTGGCAGCCCAAAGACTCCACAATTGCATGCAGTATGGAAAGGCCGCCTTCCCACGAGGGTCTAGGACTCCCATAGAGGGCCCTTTGCAGCAGCCACCACCATGGTCCTTCTATTAGGCTCCTACGCTGTGCGTCCCCAAGGTGGCATCTTGGGGAGACAGAATTAGGCACATAGACATGCACAGAGTGGAGGACCACAGCCTGCACTTAGTGGAAGGGGAGCAACCCAGAGAGGCCGTAGGTCTGTCCCAGCAGAGCCACCCCTTCCTCCTGGGATTCTTAACAAGAGGTTTTACAAAGACACAGGCTTTGGACAGGAGGCCTCATCAGTAATCACAGCGCTGACCCAGGGGCTGCTTTGGTTCAAACTGTGTGGAGGTTTAGGGGTGCACAGCACACTGAGGCTCTGCCTCAGCACTTAGAAGTGCGCATTGCAGAGTTTTAAGGTTTGGTCGTCAACAGTATCCATTGATGCATGTTATATTTTATCTCTGGTGTTAATGCTTTCTACAATAACAGTAAAAATGTAAAAGTTTGATTGTAAACATGTCTAGCACTTACATCAGTACTTTTCCCATTAGATGTTTACTCTTCACTTGGGATATTCCATTCTCAGCACTATTCCCTGATATGTTAATATTTAATGAAGATTTGAAAGCAAAGGTGCATATCAAGGTCCTCTTTTGAGAATGTATAAAATACCAAACTATCAGCTAAAATTAACACATTCCATTTATCAAGTAGTATCACATATCAGACATTAGGTCCAGATTTAATCTGTTAAGGGAAAAAGTCATGAATAAAATTTTTTGAATCAGGCACGGTGGCACATGCTTGTAATCCCAGCTCTCAACAGGCTGCAGCAGGAGGACCAACAGAAGTTCAATGCCAACCTTGGCTACGGAGTGAGTTTAAGACCCTGTCTCAAAAAATACAAAGTCATGAGATGAAGAATAAGAAAAAGGAGAAAGAAGAAGAGGAAGAAAAAGAGGAGGGGAGAGAAGAGTGGAAAAAAAACAAAGAAGAGGAAGAGGAAAAGAGGTGGAGGAAGGAAAAAAAGTCTTAAATTTTAGAACTCAAAGGCTTGCCAGAGAGCTCAGCAGACTAAAGTGCCTGCTTTAGCAGAGGGCAGGGACCAAGTTTTGATCCCTGGCACCACGAGCCATGCCAGCCCTGCCGTGCTGGGTGTGCTGAGATGGTGACTGCAACTGGGCATAGCGGCAGGTGCCTAGAATTCCAGTGCTTGCAAGGCTGAAAACAGGAGGACTGCCATGAGTTCGATCGATGGAGTGAGATCCTGTACTAAATACATAAAAATGAACTCTGTCCATTAATATGATTCATGCTGGGGCTTGGGAGACAGCGCAGTGGTCTAAGCACCTTGCCTGGCAAGTGCAAGGACCTGGGCTCAATTCCCAGTACCCCATGCTGTATGGGCCCTGAAACCCTGGGCGTGCATGCCAGCCACTGAAGCCAGGTATGGGTGGCACACCTGTAATCTCAGAGCTGGGGAGGCCGAGACAGGAGGATCATTACAAGTCAGAGCTGTATAGCAAGACCCCATGTACCAAATAAATAGATATAATTTGTGCTGCCAGTGACAAAATGACCAGCACATGGTGTGCACAGTGAGAATCTCTTCCACCCAGCTCTTGGAGCATGACAATTAATGGAGTAAAAGCCAATATCAGGGCCACTGGTTAACAGAAACAAATCCAGGCATATGCCAGGGCTCAAAAGCTAATTTATCCATCATTTTCCCCATAAAATCAGACTGTCTTCAAATAAAAGGAAAGTATATTCTTATGATTTTTTCCATTGACTTCCTCATGGACACATTTTAATTTCTGTTTTTCTTTACTGGAGATGGTAGGCAAATGCTATACCACTAACTACAGCAGTAGCTCTTTCTGTTTTGTTTTTAAGATAAAATTATAAAGTTTCCCAGGGTGGCCAGGGCCTTGAACTCGTTTTCTTCTGGCCGGAGCCTCCTAAATTGCTTGGATTATAGATATGTACTACCATAGCTGGTTCATATTTTGATTTTTAAGACTTGCATTCAACAAAACACTTTCCACCTGTTAAATTTGTTCCTAAGCAGAAAGCCATGTTCGTCTTACATGTCTTACTGGCCCATCTGGTCCATGCAGTCACTGTGCACCTCGTAGTAGAGAAACATTTGAGAAACAACTTCTCAGGTGGTTGTGGTGTACAAGTATCTCCCAGCAACTCATGCAGACCTCGAGAGGGCTACCAGTCACATGGCATAGGCTTGTAGAAGACACAATGGACACAAGATCTACACTGTGGCAGGTGGCATCATAGGCTTCTCATAGAAAAATGTATGCAAATATCTATTATTAAGCACTATAATATACATGAACCATTTTCCAAAATGGTTCTGCTCTATGCACAGAATTTTGAAAACTAACATATTTTCTTCATAGTATCCCACAGGAAAGAATGTAACGAAATGAATAGTGGTGCCATTTGCGCTTGCAAGCAGCTAGAGCTCAAACATCTTGTGTATAAATTCAGTCCAGGGGCTGGGGAGATAGCTCAGTGGTCTAAGCACCTGCATGGCAAGCTCAAGTTTCCAGGTTTAATTCCTGGTACTACATTCCCTGCCAGCCCTGGGTGCCAAGCTGGCCACCAAAACTGGGCAGCACATACCTATGGTCCCAGTGCTGGGGAGGCTGAGACAGGATCACGATGAGTCTGAGTTGTGTAGTGAGATACTGTACCAAATAGATAAAATATTTGAAAAATTAAAAACTAAAAATAAATTCAA
>PVKN010038179.1:0-11109 GCA_004027915.1 Capromys pilorides
TTTTTTTTTTTTTTTTTTTTTTTTTTTTTTTTTTTTTTTTTTTTTTTTTTTTTTTTTTTTTTTTTTTTTTTTTTTTTTTTTTTTTTTTTTTACTTTTGCATTTATCTGTCTTATATCTTAGTTTCTTCCATTTCAAAAGTTATATCTTTCAACACATTTGGCTAATTTTTAGAAATGAGCTGTTTGAACTTTTTTGCCCTATTTTATCTTTTTTTTTGTTTTTTGGACTGGTGTTTTCAACAGGCTCTTCGTTCCAAAAAGCATTATAGAAAATGAAACTACAACAATGTGATTATTGAATTAGAATTGAGACATCTGGTCTTGAGTGGGCCCTCAATGGAACCCGTTTCCTGAACCAGCCACGTGACACAATGGTTATGCTGATGATATCATAGTAGGGTATTGTGACCTAGGTCTTGTCAGCTGGCAAGATGCTATAGAAATGTGAGGACCATCATGTCTTCTCCAGATGAATCACGTTATCTGAGGGGCAGTTATTAAAGCAGGGCCTGAAACCCGGGAGAGCAGGCCATTTGCGTTGACCCCAGAGTCTACAGTTTTGGAGTAGCAGCACCGCAGGGAGCTCAGGAGCTCCTATTTTATCTTTCTGTTGTAGCCCAGTGACACTCGCGCTGGGCACTTCGTTATCATCTCACGCATCCGAAGGCACCGGGTGCTTTCCTGTTTCCTTCTGACAGGTCGTTTCTGCTGCACCTGTCCCTGGCTCCGCGACTCTGTTACCTGCTACCTTGAACCTCCCACTAGTCCCCTTCAATGAAATTTTGAAAGTTCAGAGGCGGTGTGTCACGGTTCTATGAATTCTGTTTGACACATTTTCCATATTTTCCATTCTTTCCTGAGGGTTTTTTTTTTTCTGCTTCTTAGAGCACAAAACAAGACCACTGGCCACGTGATCTGCGTAGAAATTGATACATAACTATAACCGGGTACTACTCAGTAGCTGGCACGGGACATGTACATTAGAATCTTTGCAGTTAACTCTGAATATATTTAATTCTTTTCTTCTTAAAATGAGTTGTAGGTTCCATAACCCTTACTTCTAGAAGTCAGGCTACCAAGATTCACAAAGATTTCCACTGGCTAACTTTAACTCAAATCTTGTCCCGCTTCCAAATTACAGTCTTTCCTTGAAGGATTAAAGAGACAAGATAAATATAGGCATGTGCTTAGGGACACCTGCCTTAGAGAAATGACTGAAGTCTGGCTAACTAGAAATAAATGACTAGCATTTTGGGACGCTCTCTGCCTCAGGCCTGTACCCTGTGTGGCTGACTCAGCATTCTGCATGCCATCTGGATGACTGGACACAAAATGCCACGTGGAGCAGATCCGTATTTACTTGAGTAAAGGGCCACGCAGCCAGAGACCACAGCAGCCAGTGGGCTGCTTTCTTGTGTCTCGGTACCTCACTTTCTGCCATTTCTCTTCGCTCCCAAAAGCAGTGTTACAGCTCCTGGGGGGCTATTAGATATTTTTTTAAAATAAATTTATAGCTTGGACAATTACTTTTTCAACTCAAAAAAAAAAAAAAAAAACTAAAACTGAAAATCAATGAGTGCATGAATCCTCTCTTCCTCCCTCCGTGGACCACCGCGAAGTCCATCTCTGCAGACAGGTTAATAGCAACGCCTGGCTGCCGAGCGACCCGGAGCCTGTCTGCTTCTCTTCACTTGTCTGCAGCTGCCTCTCGCGCACGGCCGACCCAGAGCTTTTAAAATCGAGGGGTATTATGGAAATTACAGCACTTGTGAAGGGATGCCCCAGGAAAAAGAGTTATAAACTTCACAAGACTCATGCATCATGGGCTCAATTTATGCAGAGTAGAAACTTGCGTGAGGTTCAGACCCCGGCTCCAGAGGGCTGGCGTGATGGAGCCGGGGCGGCCTGAAATCCTCCCGCACCCCGAGCTCACGGCTCCAGGGCCCCACGGCTCCTCGCTTTGGATTCTTCCAATTTCTGTTTCCTCCCTTTGGCAAGGAGCAAATGGGGTTTTTCAACTGTGAGTAAAGAGTTTTGCCTGTTGTCATCCTACAAACATAAATTAATAACAACGATGATATTTTATTTCCAAGCAGATATTTAGAGTAAGGCATTTAAAGCAATTGAAGCGAAAGCCTGGAGAAGCAGCAATGCTTAGAAAAACATTACAAAAGCCACGAGCGCCTCCAGCTATAATATTTTATTCAATTCCATAAGTTTCAAAGTGCTGTTTTCCCCATTGAGAACCGGAAAGTGCCGCTAAATCACGTTTGGTTTTTTTTTTTTTTCCTTCATTTTATGGCTTTTCCTCTCTCTACAAGAGGTTGATGAACAAAACCTTCCTTTATTTGTAATTGAATATTTATACTCAATATTTATTATTTTTTCTCTCAAATAACTGTAGCTAAACTCCCCTTGAACTAAATTAAAAAGCAGGATGCAAATCATCGGTATATTGTGGTTGCAATTATGTAAAAATATGGCTGTGTGCAGAGAGGGCTGGGAGGGAAGAGGCAGAAATTACTGTAATTACACGAGTGTGGTGGGAATTGCGGAAGTTCACACGCACGTGCACGCACGCACGCTAATTAAATTTTACGTAATGTTCTGTTGTGGCTTTCATAATAGAATTTTTTAATTTCTCATAAAAGTTTCCCCACTGACGAAGGCAAGGTTGGCAACTTGGAAGCAAACTCTGTGATTGTGTTTTATGTTTTCATAGGAGTACGGAGAGTGCTTTTTCATATTTTAAAATAAAAAACAATTTTAAAGCTAAGGAAGTAGATCTCTACTTCGCGGAAGCTCTCTCCACTCCCCACTCGTTCCTCCCTGGGTACGTTCAGCTGGTCGAGGCGGACGCAGGCTGCCGGAGCCCCTCGCCCACAGGGTGCCCGACTGCGGCCTCCACGCCCAGGGGCGCTGCCCGCCCGCGGTGCGTGGCCTATGCCTTCCAGCTGGGGTCCCTCTCTGCCACGCTCCCCACCCACTGCCACATCTTGGCCTCTGCTCCTGCGTTACGCAATCCACACAACTCAGCTCCTTTCCCTGCAAAGATCTCTGCTTCCCATGGCGGGGTGCGGGGAACACCTTCTCCCTCTGCGTCCCTCGGGGACATGTCCCTGCTTGCTCATCAGCCCGTGCTGCGGGTAGCCCGTCTTGCTCTGAGTCGCCTCCACACTCCCTCGAGGAGGCCTTATCCCTTCACCCTTTCTCCCTCGCCTTGCTTTGTCCCTGCTTTCAAATTTTATTTGTCCCCAACCCCTGGCTTTTTTTTTTTTTTTCATCTTCTCTGCTTGGTCTCATGTGTTAGGATGAGGCTTATATTAATTACAGCATCACACCTATATATGCACATTGTGTAAATATGCGTGTGCATTCAAACGTGTGCACATAGGCACATGCTGGTATAACATGCACATCCCATGCTAGACATGCCATGCTAGACTGTGTGTATATATTTACTACTGGATCTATAGAATCTCACTACACAATTCAAACTCATAGTGATTCTCCTGTTTTCAGCCTCACAAGCACTGGGATGACAGGCACATGCCACCATACCCAGTCTCAATCGCCACACCCTGGGGGCCCAGACCCGCACAGGATCAAACCCCTGGTCCCTGCACCCGCCTAAGCAGGCGCTTTAGTCTGCTGAGCCGTCTCCCTAGCCCAGAAAGAGATATTTTGCCTACAATATTCCCTCCTCAGATCTCTCTGCTTCCTTGTCATCGCTGTTTATGCCTTTCTCAGACATGCACAATGTCTCCAGAATTCACTGCTTGGTTCTTGTCTTCAAAGACTTTGTCATCTGAATTTCTACAGGATCTGTAGAAATGTCTCCCTTTCACTCCTTATTGCTTAAATTTAAGTTTTTTCTTTCCTCTTTTTGATGGGGTTGGCTAGGGGTTTATCAATTTTATTTAATCTTTCAAAGAACCAGCTTTTTGATTCATTAATTCCTTGTATTATTTTCTTTATCTCAGTTGCATTGATTTCTGCTCTAATCTTTACAATATCCTCCTATCTTTGGGCTTGGGGCTTGGGTTGCTCTTTTTTTTCTAAAAGTTTGAGATGCAACAATAGGGCATTTATTTGTTCTTGCTCTGTTATCCTAATGTGTGAGTTCACTACTGTAATTTTCCCTCTGAGAACTGCTTTCATTGTGTTCCACAAATTCTGGTAAGTTATGTTTGAATTTTCATTGGATTGTAGATATTGTTTAATTTCTTGTTTAATTTCATTGGTAACTCATTTGTTGCTGAGGAGAATGTTATTTAATTTCCATATGTTATGGGTTTTTTGTGGTTTCTTTTGTCACTAAGTTACAGTTTCATTGCATTGTGGCCAGACAATATGCATGGAAAAATTTCTATATCTTTCCATATACTTGAGCATGATCTATGGACTAGTATATGGTCTATTTTAGAAAATGTCCCATGTGCAGCAGAAAAGAATGTGTATTTAGATTTTGTTGAGTGGAATGCTCTTGTCTATGTCCACTAAGTGTATTTATTCAAAGACTTAGTTTAGTTCTGCTACTTCATTGATAATTTTTGTCTGCTTGACCTATCTTTTTGAGATGATGAGTTAAGGTCCCCTGTTGAGCTTGTGGCACTAATTATTAGATTTTTCATGTCCTTTAAAATGGCTATCATAAAGAAATCAACTAATAAGAAATACTAGAAGAGCTGTGGGGGAAAAGGAACGCTTTTCTACTGCTGGCCGGAATGCAAACTGGTACAACCACTATAGAAATCAGTGTGGAGACTCCTCAAAAAACTAGGGCTGCAAATACCATTCAATCTAGTTAGTCCCTTTCTGAGTATTTTCCAAATGAACTGAAACATCATACCATAGTGATATATACACACCTATGTGTATAGCAGTACAATTTGTCATAGCCAAATCTCAGAAACAACCAAAATGCTCATCACTTGAGGAATGGATGAAAAAGATGTAATATTTTTATACAATGGAATATTACTCAGCTATGAAGAAAGACAAACTCAAAGCCTTTCTAGGTAAGTGGATACAACAAGAAGCTGTACTCATAAGTGAAATGAATCAGACTCAAATGTGCTAATACCATATTGTCTCCCTAGTGTAAGAACCCGAAAGAATAAATAAAACCTGAAAGGAGAAAAGATAGGAAAAATGGAAGGGGAAGCATGCAAAAAAAAAAAAATATATATATATATATATATATGATGGCTGAGATGATTGTACTAATAATTTCCACCAGTTCTTTTAAAATAGCAGTTAACCTTTAGAATTTTCGCCTTGACTAACTGTATGCTGGCATCTGCGATCTGAACACCTGCATAAAGGACAACAATGTGTAATACAAAACCCATGGTTGCATGCCTCTCATCTTGGTCTTCCAAATGTGGACCATTTCTAATATCTTATCAATTATTATACTCTCTTTAAAATATCTTTTTAAAAAACTTTGTCAATGTGTAAGAAATCACTCACTCAAACACACACACACACACACACACACACGCACATACGGGCACACCTCGGGCACCAAGACCAGTGAGGGGAGATGAAGACGTCATACATACCAACAGGTGTGACGGGCCCCCTGCCCATAGGTGAAAGGAAGCCAACCGCTGCAAGAGGAAGGAAAACCTTGCCCACTGTAAGGCAAACTAAAATCAAAGTCTGCATGTTCTCATCCATGTGAGTGTGTGCTGCATAAAAGTGTTGAAATAAAAATGCTAAAAACACACAGAGAACATACACAGACAGAGAAGCAGCCCGCTCACACTCGGGGCCAGGGTGTGCAAAGGCACACGAGGGCCACATGCACACCAGTCGGGAAGGACTCATCCCAGGCAGGGACAGAGAGCACGGAGTGAGTGTGCAGCGCACCCTTGGGAAGCCCCGGCGGACCGCAGCGGCCTGGGAGCCACGACGCGATGACGCAGCTTCCCGCCCTCCCCGTGCCCACCTGTGGGAAGGCCCCGGCTCGCGAGGTTGCCGAGTGTCTGTCTGCAGTGCCCTCATCTCCAGCATCACTTGGCACCCTCAGGAAATTCAGGCCCTGTAGTGCCGACTCTGCCTTCAAAAGAGGTCAAAACCAAGACCACGAGGAGGCACCCACACCCATGCCAGGGCCTGAGCTCTGTCCTCCGCCAGTACCTGCCGACCAACTCTGCAGCCTGGGCTGCTGCTTACTTAGCTTCTCTGAGCCTTCCTCCCCAGGTGAACTGTGGCTAACAGTTGGGCTCCATTAATGAGGAGCTTATCAAACGTCCTAACATTCAACCTCCACCAGGCATGTTGCCCCACACCAGCACTCCTGGCCTTCCGGGAACCTAGAGGCAGTTGGATTTCAACGGGTGCCCAACCTGAGCAAGTTAGACAGATCCTGCCTCAAAATATAAACATAAAATACAGTAAAAGGAGACTGGTGTGGCTTACTACAAAGGCCATGAGTTCAATTCCCAGTACTCCAAAAAATACAACTTAAGTAGATTAATTTGGAAGTGTTGAGGCCCATGCTATGCTAGGTCATGAATGTTTGTTGCTGTCAAGTAAACAGCTCTCTTTTGCTGGTTAAACACCGTTTGCGGCCACCTGCTGGCTGCCAGTTCAATCTGGAGTTTCAGTCCTTGATGATTTCCAGGATGGTCACTTCTCCACTCTGTCCCACTACTCTCCTCACTCTTGGGACACAGCCACCTGCCGTTGTGCTGTCTTCTGACCTCAGCGCCTCCCTCCTGCTGCATGACGCACACTCTAGATCCTCACTAAGGAGTCGCTGCTGTCCAAAAGCCGCCTCATCACCACTGCTGTCAGCCAGGGGCCGGGCTTTCTGAAGAACCATCTTGTTCTTTGTCAACATCCTACGAGCCTAAAGGACTGAGGCTGAAGAACGCCCCACTCCGGTCATGTTGCTGTTTTCCTAGACTTTAAGTTCATGAGTGTGTGCGCGTGTGTGTGTTGGGGGGTGCTCTTCATGTCTTTGTCAGCTTGCTATGTCTTGGACATGTCTTTAAAGTACGAGGTATTCAGAAACATAATTGGGGTCACTGAGAAAAGCAACTTTTGCATTTGATGAAAAAGAACAAATGTTCTCATCACAGAAGCTTCTAAGCACAGAGCAACTCAGCTCAGTCTTCACAGCTCAGACGTCACTTGTCATTGAGAACACTTTTGCTTTCATTTCCCTTTTAATTTTCTCCTTCTAAACTGTATGTATTTATTTATTTGTTACAGGGTATCGCTATGCAGCTTGGACTCATAGTAATCCACCTGTCTCAGCCTCCCCAGTGCTGGGATTACAGGGGTGCACCACCATGCTTGGTTTCCGTGGCCCATACAGTGCACCTGGGGGGGTCTGGGGCAGCATGGCATACAGTACTAGGGATTGAACCTGGATCGTTGCATTTGCTAGGCAGGTGCTTAGACCACTGAGCTATCTCCCCAGACCCTTCCTGATGTTCTTGTCACAGATCCACAGGACCATGCCTCTGTTTGAAAGAATCGCATCATCAAAGGGTAGACATTAGAAGCCTGAGAAAAGCTGTCGGGAGCCTGTTCTGCCCCTGGGGATCTGAACTTGAGAGTTTGTTGAACTTGAGTTAGATAAGGATCCAGCTCACAGTAGGAGTCTAATAAAATATAGATAATAATAATACTCATCATTATAATCATCTACTTTGTAGGCTCTGTCACATTTCTGTTCTTTTCATGATATTCTCTCTGGGTTTTTGTATCCTGAGACATAATTTCCCTTCTCTACATGAACAGTAAAGTTACAGGGCCAAATCCGTCCCTAGTTTGACTTCAGATTATTTTTATTTTCAAACAAGTAAAGCTGAGGATATATTTCAGTGGCTGACATGCTTTCCCGGCAAGTGTAAGTTCATGAGCTCAATTCCTGGTACCAAAAAAAAAAAAAATCTATTCAAATCAATAAATACATACATGCATACATACGTACATACACACATATATACATACATACATATGTTAGTCTTCTGTAAAAGTGGGTGGATCACATTTTGGGAGTGACTACTCTGTCTACCTGCCCTCCTAATCTATTTCTCTCTGAAGTTAACACTATTGCGCCCCTGAAAACATTCTAAGTATTCAGTAGCATAAAGCACTGATGAGGAATAGCACCTGCCAGCCTAGCATCATGCAGTCCTGCTGCACATGACTGTGCCTGATGCCTCCATAGTAGCTGAGAGTTAACTAACCAGTGGGCAACGCCTGAAACGCCGTCTTCTCCCCCTCCACGTGCCACGCGCCTCTCCTAGCTATTCCTTCCTGTCTTTTGTTTTTTCTCTTCCTCTCCCTAATCTTTCTCTGACTTTTACCAAAATGGTGGTGACTTTGACCATGGCCTACATCTCTTACCAGCGCTTTCTGCCTCTAGTGTGTATTATTTTTAGGAGAACTGCAAACTAGTAAAATGCTTCTGGGCCAGTGAGGTAGCTCAGAGAACTAAACTGCCTGTTTAGGCAAACTTAGGCAGGCTCAGGGACCACGGTTTGCTCCCAGCACCCATGCAGCTCCAGCCCCATCCCCAGGATGGGCTGAGCTAGCCAGAGTCTGGGTGTGGTGACACTGGGGAGGCTTAAAGCAGAAGCATCGCCGTGCATCTGAGCTCTGTAATGAGACCCTGCAAACAACCAAACACATTGAGAAAATAATAATAAAACACATACATAAATCAAAGGCTTCTGAATCAACCAAGAGTAGTTTAGGTTATTCTATAGGAAGGAAGCTACCACTGATCCCCACCATAGATATATTTGTTGAGATGTAAGCTTCTCTACTAACTGCATCCAATGCTTTGGGTTTTCTCATTTCTCTTGCACTTCATGTAGACAGAGCTGTACAACTGGAAGATTTGGAACGCTGGGCTCCAGGAGAACTGAGGCAGATTTTAACAATTGCTGTTGCTGGCTGTGCTCCATTGGCTTAACCTGATTGCATGTATGTGGCATGAACCAGCTCACCTAATGAACAGCAGAGAAAGTAACCACCTGGAAGGTTGCAGGAGACCCACGGTAATGGCTATGTCACTCCACTCAGGACCAGACCCCTTGGAGACCTTGGGCACCTTGATGTCACTGGCACCATAGAAAGCTGGGTAACACAGGGCTGAAATTAGCATCAGCCATCTTGCCTAGAACACAAATAACCTTTAACAATTATGTTTTCATGGAAAAACACATTTTGAGCTGTAAACGACTAATTCATAAGCATCTGTTGAGAATACCAGTACACATCAGACGCTCACCTGTAGATGAACCTGACCTAGCGGTCGTAGGTAAATAATAAATATGTCCACACAAAGCACATGGTTGATTTTATTATCTTTCTTACTTTTAAGGATAACCTCGGTATTTCAAGCAACCACTGAGGTAACGTTGGTTACTGTGGAAGAAAGATCGATTTTTCACTGAGTCTGTCCCAAGGTAACCAGGAGTGCCGCTCCTGCAAACATTTACTGAAGGGCCTCTGGACTCGGGCGTGTGCAGACACATCGCATTGCTCAGCATGTACTCTTCAGTGAAAGGAAAATAGTGAGATGTTGATTCTTTCTACCCAGAAGACTGAGAAGACGTTTCCTGGTAGCAGAAGTTACCTTGTCCAAACGGCTTTTCACAGATATTTTTATTATATTATAAAACTTGACATTTGTATTCATGGGCTGAAGAATCCACAGATGGGCACGCTTGCTGTGCTTCTCCATTGGAGGAAAGTTAGCTAGCTCTCTGAACAAAGGCAGAAGGAAAGGAGCGTTTTGTCACAAGCGGAGGAAACTACAAGGGAGATGATAGATATACGAAGCGTTTGGCAAGCTGAAAAGCAACACGACCACCAACTACCCATATTCTGGAGGTTAACAATGTGTTTGTTGAATAGTTTTAGGGTTTAGATCAAAAATGGCTCTCAAAGTCTCGTGTGTCCTGAGGTGGGGCCTGGGCAGGTGCGTGGCTCAGCACAGCGCTGTTCTCGCTGGGGGCCTAATCCACTCCTGGGTTCAGAGCTGACCACACTGTTAGGAGTTTGGGCGGGAGCTCACCGAAAGGCAAAAGGCACATTCCTGGTGTGGCTCGTCCCTTCCTTCCAGCTGCCTTTCCCCAGGCCCTTCTACCACATGGACCTGGCCAACTGTACACTCCACTCTCTGGATCTGGGAGCCGAAGACGCCTCTCTGCCTTTACCTTACCAGTGCCACGAATTTCTTCCCAACGATGCCAGGCTGACCAAGTCTGTGAAGCAGCCTGCACGGTGCACCCAGAATTCCTGCGAAGCAAGCGGACGAGCTCTCGGCCTTTGTGGAGTCTAAAGACTCACAGGACAGACACAGAAGGAAGCATGGAGGTGGGGCACAACAGCTGCATTCCATGCAGGGAGGTCATTTGCTCTGCCACCCTAAAATGTAGCAGCCAAACAAAGACTCACAAATCCTTGGGAGCCGTTGTGGCAATTGGCTGAGTGGCAGCTGTAATGGTGTGGGCCTCAAATGTCTCTCCAAAGCTTGTACATTCACGATTTGGTCTCCAGATTGGTGCTATTGAAAGTGGTGGTGTGGTGTGTGTGTGTGTGTGTGTGTAAGACATGGGCTGAATGGAACTTCTGGCTCATTGGAGGCACTGCACAGGTGTTTGTGAGACCCTGCACCCTCTCGCGTCTTCTCCCCACCAAGTGGGCTGCTCGCTTCCTCAGACCTCCTGCAGTCATATTCAGCCAGGCTAACATGGAGGCCATCTCACCAACCTTGAGCAATTTTGTTTCCAACGGGAAAAACCCATTTTGAGCTGTAAACAACCCCAAAGTTATGAGGCCATTTGCTCTTTGAAACTAATTGATCTTGGGAATTTGGTGCGGCAGTGGAAAACTGACTAACACGCTCGTCCATCAGAGAACCTGGAAGTCTTCACTGACGCACAGAAATAGAAGCCCGGCCTTCCGAACCCACAGCGGGCGAGCATCTGCGTCTCCTCGTGGCCCCACCCAGGCAGCGCGGGTACAGCGTGGTGCTCCACTTCACTGCAGACGCTCACCAGCTCCCTACCCCAGAGCTGCCCTGCCTGGTCCTGTAAAAAATGAGCATTCATAACTGAGTTACTAATTCTT
>PVKN010038180.1:0-11109 GCA_004027915.1 Capromys pilorides
GGCCAGCTCTAAGGCAGATGGCATAGCAGAGGGGCAGCCAGTTATGGTGGAAGACGACAGCAGAGGCAAAAAGAGCAAAAGGGGAAGCACAAGACTCTTTGTGCCCCTTTTATCTTATCTAGACTTCTGGGATTAGGACAGTGCCAATTCAATCAGTGGACTGATCCAGCGATCACCCATCCTTAATTCCAGCATTGAATGAATCAATCGTAAACTCTAGATTCAGCTATCTCTGAAAAAGCCCTATCTAAAAGTACATCAGGCTCTGTATGTGTGTGTGTGTGTGTGTGTGTGTGTGTACATCTAAACACAAATCATAGCACTTGATTAGCTACAAACTCAAATGACTTCTATATATTTTTCTTGAATACAAAAAAGTTTATTTCTACTTTGGGGTGAATTGCTGTAGAGGCAGGATATAAATTGACACAGGCATGATTTTTTTTTTTTTTGAGCAGCTTTAGGTTCACAGAACAATTAGGTAGAAAGTCCTGAGAATTTCCATATACCCTCTGACTCCAACTCCCTGCTTCCCAGTTGCTCCTATTATTGAAATCTTGCATTAGTATGGTGTACGTTATAAGAGATGAGCCAATATTAATAAATTATTACTAACCAAAGCTCAGAGTCTGTAGTGCTGTGTGTTATACATTTTATGAGGTAAAAATTCCATGTACTTTGACGAACACCTGAGTATCTCCAGAATAGTTTCACCTGCACAAAGCCCCCTAGGTTCTACCTGTTCATCTTACTGACAAGCATGGATCTATTTTCTGTATAGTTTTTTCTTGTACAAAATGTCAGTTCGTTGGAATCATAAAATATATGATGTTTTCATACTGGTATCTTTTGTTAGTATTGTATATGTAAGATATTTCCATGTATTTTCAAGTTCTGATAATTTCTTCTATCACAAAATGGTATTTCACTGCATGGATATGACGTATTTCTTTAATCATTTACCTAGTGAAGGATATCTTGATTGCTTCTAGGTTTGGGTAATTATGAATAAAGCTGCTAAAAGCATATGTGTGGTTTTGATGTAAATACCAAGATTCATATGTTAAGAGCATGTTTAGTTTTGTGAGAAGCTGTCAAACCATATTCCAAAGTGACTGCATTATTCTGCATTTCCATTAATAATGAAATTCCTGATGCTACACCTCATTATCAGCATTTGGTGTTCTCATTGCTTTAGATTTTAGCTGCTCTAATAGGTGGAGAGTGGTACTACATTGTTGACGTAATTTGTACTTCTTTAGAGAGAGCCCTTCCTGGTTCTCATCCAGTCCAAGTTTATATCTGTAATTCCAAAGATACATGTTATTGGAATCCCATGAAGTTAATTCCAACCTACCACTGCCAGGGCAACCCACAGCAAGAATAAAGACACAAAAGCATATTTATAGTTATGGGGAGTCAAGGAGTCTTAAGTCCAGTCATGATGATGGCTATGTAGAACAAAGTTCTCAACCCTAGCTGGACCTAGGTTTTATTCAGTCATGAAAGAGGAGTGGCTTGATGATGAATGACTGAGCATTTCAGGAAGTAGGTGAATATTGTGAGCTGGGCTAGAGAGGCCTGCATTTACCTCTGTGATATATAGAGAGAAGGATATGCAGAAAAAGTAATTTGCATCATATTACTGAGATAGTATCTAATGTTTTGAGGTCTGGTGCTTCAGCTCTGATGTGTAATCTTTCAAGCCCCAGGAAGTCATAGCCTCCTCCATCTCAGGGCTTGATTCCAGCCAACAACATGGAGAACTGGCTCTTTATCCTGTCTTGGCCTGGCTCATATTAAAGAGCAGCAGGGAAGGTTATCAGGGAAACACGTGTGCCATCTTCAAAGACTACCACCAACACCTGGGTTAGACCAATATGCATGTTAAAGCTCATTGAAAGGATAAGGAAAAGTCCTAGCCAGCTCTGTACATATCAGTACAAGGAAGTAGGTCAGGCTCAGCCAAAATGGAGACGATTGCTCTTCTTTTAAGGAGAGCTGCTCAGGTGGTCCTCCACACTTCTTTAATGGTTTATGATGTTGAACATTATTTCATATGCTTGTTTGTCACCTGTATGTCTCCTCCTCTTCTTCCCTGCTCCTTCTTTTTTTTGTACTGGGAATTGAGTCCAGGGTCTTATCACCAAGTTGCATCCCTAACCCTTTTTATGTTCTTATTTTTGAGCCAGGATATTGCTAAATTGCGAAATTATACAGATTGAGCCCAAACTTTCAATCTTCCTTATACTTCCCAGAATGCTGGGATTACTGCCATGTGTATCTTATTGTTGAGGTGTCTGCTATCATGTCTAATATCTTTCACCTAATTTTTACTTGGGGTGTGGATTTTCCTATAGTTGAATTTTAAGTGTTTTTTGAATATTTTGGATATCATCCTTTCACCAAGTATGTATCTTGCATTTATGTTTGCTGACTTTATGACTTTTCATTTTATTAACACAAATATAGTTTAGGGAAATTGTTCATGATACCTTGGTAAATCTGTTACCGCTTTGTTGAAGTTAGCATTTTCCTATGGTTCTGAATAATTTGAAATTATATTCCTAATGTTCATGACAGTTAATATCCTCTAAAATATTTTGATGACAAATTAAAATGTATCAATAGTCCACAACATAGCTTCTAGCAATATTAATTATGCAATCATTGCTATTATAATCCTGAAGAGTTATAATTAGCGATAGTAGTAGCGATGTGAAAAGGTTTGGAGGACATACAACAAATGGACCTAAACATACTTCTTGTTCACTTTTGTATCATTTTCATAGACTTAGCAACCCACTATAAGCTGGTTTTCACCCCTTAAAGGCCATGTATCACATCCAACCCTATCTATTATTTCCCTGTTGGAAGTCTCTTGAGAAATTCATATGTGATCTGAATTATTTTATTATTATTATTATTTTTTAAACATTTGGTAGAAGGTCTCATTACACACTCAAACTTGCGGTAATCTTCCTATTTCCAGCCTCCCCAGCACGGGGATTATAAGTGTGTGCCACCATGGCCCATCTCGGTGGCTGACTCAGCACACCCGGGGGGCAGGGCCAGAGCTGCATGTGGTGCCGGGGATCAAACCCTGGTCCCCGCACTTGCCTAAGCAGGAGCTTAGTTTGTTGAGCTATCTTATCAGCTCTTGATTTGAAATATTAAATCTAGTCTGCTTCCTTACTATAATCTTATCTTTTGCGATACTGTTTTATCTTAAAAGTTGTTTATTAAGGATTTTATTTTCTTTTTGTCTTGAGCTTGGTAATAGCTAGCTAAGGATTTCATGGGCTTTGTCTTTCTTTTCCAGTGTATTCTCTATGTTGTCCCGACACAGAAGGCAGCACTGACCAGTGACATCACAGACTGGAAAGCTTCAAGTCTCAGCTCCCTTAATATCTCTCAAATGTGCATAATGAAGCAAGCATGGCTATTATATGTCTGGAGTTATTTTTAAAATCAAGTATGAGAATAGTTATAAAGTATTTGGACATAGTATAAAGTTCTTTCATTTTTTAAAAACTCAATTTAGCTTAATCTCTTCTATTAGTTACAAGGTATATTCTAATTCCTCTTTATGACATTCTAATGCAAGAAACTTTCTTTTCTCTTCTCTTCTTTTCCTTTTAAATTTTTTCCATTTGTGTATTTGGCACAAGGTCTCACCAGGCAGCTCGAACTTGTAGTGATCCTCCTGTTTTCAGCATCTCCAGTGCTGGGATTACGGGTACACTCCACCATATCCAGACACTAAACTATTTCTTTTCCATTTTAGCTTCTACACCATCATCCCATGCTCTGAAAATGCACACAGGCTTGTCTTTCCCTGCATGTGACTCTTGCTTACGCCTATACATGTTTGCATAGACAGTACTCCATCTGCTTTGTCCTTTGTGTTTTGGTTTGAATGTCAGGCTTCCAATTTATTCTTTAAGACCCTATTCTAATATAAATTCCCAGGCCTTTTGCCCTCTTTGTAATAGATTTTGACTGGCTTATGCTATTACAATGGCTTCCAATCTTTGAAGACTCTGCCCTACCTGTCCTAAAATTTGCCAGTACCTTGAGTTCCAGGTTTCATTTATTAAACAGATGCCTAACCTGTAGAACCCAGTGAAGGCCGTGGAGCTGAGTTTTTTATGTTTTGGTAACCATGCTATGAAAGGCACAGTATTCTTATATTAAGAAGAGAAACTGTCATCAAAACAGCTAATTATATGAATGCCTTGTACTTGTGGAGCTATGATATGATAAACACTGCTGTACCACTTAATGATGCAAATTTCACTCTCCTGTCTGACATGAGAAAGGCTGTCTCAGCAAATATGCCACCCTCCATAAATAACAGAAAACCATCCAAGGACCATTGCCCTCAGAAAGCAGAATGGCCCCAAAGAAAATGTAAGGCAGGACATACAACCTCCCCAACACTCAGAAGGGCAGTATCACCTAAATGCCCATATTGATTATCATGGAAACTTTGACCTAAAACATTTCATTCAGAGTCCTTAGGATTCTACCCATCCTCACACCCTAGAAAAATCTAACTTTTCCAGGGCTGATAAGATAGCTCAGCAGATGAAGCACCTGCTTTGGCAAGTACAGGCACTGGGGTTTGATCTCTGGCAGGGCATGCTGAAAAAAGCTGGATCACTACGAGTCTGAGCTGTGTAGTGAGACCCTGTACCAAGTATATTAAAAAGAAAAAAGCTTAATTTTCCCTTTGGCTACCTGCTGAAATCATTGACAATCTCAGCCTCTCTGTACCCAGATAAAATAAAGCAAACCTTTTACTCACATAAAGCCTGGGTGTCCAGGTGGTTTCTAGTGTGCTGCTGATAACACATGAGTGCAAAAAGCTGGAGCAAGAGGTAATCGCTCCTTGGGGGGTCTCACACCATTTCTTGAGCCTTTTGTCCTACTGGCGCCACTTGATGACTTCAGCCTTGGCCCTTGCTCCAGTGCTCCAGGCAACTCCTCTCATTACAAGTCACTTCCCATCAGGTAGGATATTCTCTCTGCTCCTCTCCTGCCCTTCTACCCTTCTGCCCACTGGGACAGCGAGAAGCTCGTCCTACTTTCCATGACTTTCACACCCAGCACTGGTCACAGAACCTGCTCAGGAAGGTTGACTTCCCTTGGTGGTTGCAGTGACAACTGCCTTGGTCACTTACTTGTGCTCTGCTGTGACCCTGGGACCCAACTGGAGATGTCTACCGTGGGCCTCATTGCTGCCCTCACTTTGTTATGCCAGGGAAGACAATGGCCTCTCTGCTTTCTCTCCCCAGTCTGTCACTTAAATAACCTAAAACTTCCTATCTCCATCCCTGGCTCAAAGCCCACACGTCTAATATTCTTTCACAACTGCATGGGCACGGACTGCACAACAGCTCATACCATCCCAAAAAGAGCACCTCTGACACATATGGTGAACAATTTAAGACAACTACTGCTAGAGATGGAGCAAGCAGTCTGAACCGGCCTGCGTCAGGCACTCTTGACACTCCATATGCATTCCCACTTTCTGCACCTCTGGTAATTTCCCTCAAATCCTTCTCTCCCTGTTGCACCAGATGCAGACTCCTTTCTCCTAACTGACTTGCTCTCCCCTGTCAGCTCCTTGCTCATCCTGCAGCAGGAGAGACACCGCTGCTCCTCCTGCTCCTGCAGAGCCTCCGGCTGCCGCAGCCACTCCTGTCCTCTCCCACAGGTCCTCCCGCTGCTCCAGCACCTATCCTTTCTATGTGGCACTTCCCTTGGACAATGCTAATCCTTTTCTGTACACCACACCTGGTTCTACTGTAACTCACACCTGATTTGGATGGCCATTTGGACCTTAAATCTGGTCTCCAGCCCCCAGTTACTGCTCTATGAGTTTGTGGAACCCAAGGGAGTTGTCCAAGTTCATATCCTTTGCTCCCTGGTAGATGTTTCCCAAGTTAGAGTCTGGGCTCCTCCTCCCCAATCCCACCCAACATACACAAGAATTCTAGTCCTTGGCCCAATCATATAATCTCACCTGGGCAGACTGTAATTTTACCCTTAGCTCCACTTTCTCCCCAGATGCATGGGAGTGGGAAATCGCTCTGGCCCTGTCTTATGGGAACGAACACAGATGCCTTCAGCCTCACCTTGCTGAGGGCACTATAGCTGCTTCCTGGCAGGGCCCAAGTTGGAACTGTCCGGACCTCAGCACAGAGCCAAGAAATGCCACAGTCTCCTACCTAGCGGAGAGACTTCTTAGGACAGCCCATAAGGCAGTCAATGTTTTTTTTTTTTTTTTTTTTTTTTTTTAAATTTTATTTATTTATTTATTTGTTTGCTTGTTGTGTTTGTTTGTTTCTTTATCCATTCATTTTGTGGCTGGCTCAGCCCGCCCTGGTGGTGGCGCTGGCGCAGCATGTGGTGCCGGGGATCGAACTGCAGTCCCCGCAGTTGCCTGAGCCCTCCCAAGCAGGTGCTCTAGACCACTGAACCATCTTGCCGGCCCAAGGCAGTCAATGTTGATAAGCTCAAAGAAGCCATTCAGAACAGGGAGGAGAAACCATCCCAGTTGGGGGTTCATCTGGCCACTGTTCTCAGGCAATTCACAGTATTAGACCCAGAATAGCCAGAGAAGCAACTTACCCTAAAGATGCATTGTATTACCCCATCAGCCCTGGACATTAGTAAGACACTACAGAGGCTGGAGGCTGGCCCTCAGGCTTCACAGTAGGAGTTAGGGAATTTAGGGCTTAAATTTTTTAGTAACAGAGATGGATGTGCTCGAAAGCAGTGTTTCTGGGCTTTAGATGCTTGCCTCTGCCATGAGACATCCCCCAAACCCAACAACTGAGCTGGCCACCAAAGGATTGAAAGTGCCCCCAGCTTGTAGTGCACCTCAGGCTCTTGCTTTAAATGTGGTCAAAATGGTCCCTTGGCTAGGCAATGTCCACAGCCAGCCTCGGGATTCCCCTGAGCTGTGTCCCTTCTGTAACAGACCCTTCTGTAATTGGAAATCAGACAGCCTAACGGTAGTCCCTTCAGCTTTCTGGCTTATGACCCCCACCTGGTTCTTTCACAGCCCTTTTTGGCTGGGCAATCAAAGACCAACAGAATGTGGAGGCCTTGGAGGCCTGCAGGACCATCTCAGATGCCGAACTCTATATAACTTTTATTGTGGAGCCTAAGTCCATCCCTTTTGGGGTGACCCATTCCACCTTTCCTTCTTTCCATGGTTCAATTTCTCTGTCCCTAACTATGATCATGGGCATTGATGGCAAAGCCTCCAGACCTCTTAAAATACGCCCCTTCAGGTGTCAATGGGTCAACACCTTTCCCCACACTCAGTTTCACTCATCCCTACCTGTCCTATTCCACACTTAGGAAAAGATCTCTTAACCAAGTGGCCAGCTTCTCTGATCATCTCCAGGATGCACCCCTTACTTACACCTCCCTGATGACCCCTTCTCTGCCCCACCCCTACTCCTGAGGCTCCCATCATTTCCAATCATCTCAACCCCACAGTCTGGGACACTCGCACCCCATTTCTGGCTTCATTCCAACAGTGGCTTAATATCCCTCTTCAGCCTAATCATCCCTTCTCTGCCCAGTGACAACACTCAGCCCTGACCTGGCTTTGTGGGGACCGCAGCCTATTATTTTTTGCCTACTGTGACACACTATTGTAATTCCCATCAACTCTCCTTACAACACCCCATTCTCCAGGTACAAAAGACAAATGATTCTTATGGGCTGATACAAGATCTCCATAATGCCAATCAGACTGTCCTTCCATATACCCAAGACACCTAACCCCTACACACTTTTATCCTTTCTCCCTCCATATATCACTCATTAATCTGTCTTAGATTAAAAGATACCTTTTTCACTGTTCCTCCACATCCCTCCTCAGATCCTCATTGCCTTTCCCTGGACAGACTTTCACTCGCCAGTTCTGAAGTCAATCCGGTTGTCTTGTTTCAGGGCTTCTGGAACAGGCCCCACTAATATGGTCAGGTCCTCACAGTTGATGTACTTTCCTTTCACAACCCCACTCACTTCACACAATACCTACATGACCTCCTTTCTTATAGTCTCTAATATGAGTCATTACATAAAGACACCTTCTTATTGCATCATCTAGAGTCCAAAGGCTATCATGTCTCTCCCTCTAAGGCCCAAATCTTTCCCTTGTCCATCACAAAACTGGGGAACATTCTCCACAAACACACCTGATTCCTACCTCTGGACCATGTCAACTTGATCTTCTAGATCCCAGTGCCCACCACCAAATAACAGCTCCTCTCTTTTTTCAGCATAATAGGATTCTTTAGCCTCTGGATTCCCAGATTTGCCCTTCTCACTAACCCTCAATAAACTTGTAAAAGAGACCCTGTTGAGCCTTTAGATCACAAACTCTCTCTTCCTCATCCTTTTACTCCTTAAAAGAGGTCCTAAAAACAGCCCCCTTCTTATTGCTTCCAGATCTCATCCAACCCTTCAATCCTCATACAGCTGAACACAGAGGATGTGCAGCAGGAGTTCAGTCACAGGGTCCAGGCCTGTGGCCCATCATCATGTTCCTGTCCAGCTACCTTGGGCAGGCTGCCATGCCTGCAAGCCACTGCTGCAGCAGCTCTGATGCTCCTAAAGAGCACCAAAGTCACTAGATATGCCCCACTCACCCATTATTCCTCCCATCATCTTCAGGGACTTGAGTCTTTATCTCACATCACACTTTCTCTCCACTGTCTTTGCCTTCTTTAGCTCTATGTGCTGTTTATGGAAACACCACCATGCCTGGACTCCATCACCAGCTCATCATATTTGAGAATGGGGCCAGGTGGCAGGCGGAGCCAGGAACTGAACTCTGGCCCCTGCATTTCCCTAAGCAAGTGCTTAATCCACTGAGCTAAACTGTCGGCCCTTGGGCTCCAATTTTAAACTTGTCTCTCACTTCACTAAGCCATCACCTGCCTTGAAAGGACCAAAGCAATACAATTGTATGTCTCTAACTCACCCAGCCACCTCCCCTTTCTCTCTCATTTCCACCCTACCCCTTCCCAAACCTGACCACACTGGTTCATCAATAGAAGCCCATACAAGCTCAGCTCCTCATTCCCTTGCCAGGGCAGGACATACTATCATCTCCTATGATTTGATCAAAAACTGAAGCTGTCCCTCCATCCACCCCCACACCAGGCTGAACTAAACTGTAGGACCTGTGCCTTTGCATTCACTAAAGCCTTACAGGTTGTTTATCTGAACTCCAAACATGTACTTCATATGCTACACAACTACACACCATTGGGGCAGAGAGGGAATTTCTCACCTCCAGAGGGGCTTCAATCATCAACATTCATTGATTTGACCCAGAGCCCAGGACTGGCATGTGAGTGAGATGACCTGGGGCCCAATGGATCCTCATTCAACCCAGAGCCCAGGCCCAGGCTGGTGTGGGACCCTGCAGCAGAACTCCCTGCATAGAGGCAAGAGGCAAGACCCAACCAGCTGATCCAGGAGCACACTATCTTCCCAGAGTGGCACAGCAGGTTCACCTCCGAGGACTGCAGCAGGAAGAAGTGGAGCACAGCAGCCAGACCCAAATCACACCCACCTGGACAAGCTGGAACTTGGTAGATCCAGACCTGGTGCTAAGGTAGCAACTGCACCAAAGCTGTACATCAAAGATCAGCAGACGGTGCTATTCAAAATGACAGAGAGAAGGAGCAAAACGCACTCTTAGATCCCAAGACCACCCAGAAAAAATGCAGGAGACAATAGCATAGAAGAAACTGGAAATCACACACAGGAAGCCTCTGAGATAGTAACATCTGAAGTAAAGAAACAACTGCAGAAAGGTATAGAGGAAATCAGATCAGAAATAATTTCTGATCAGAAATAATGATCAGATCAGAATAAAAAAATGATAACCATAATAAAAGAAGCTCCTAAAAAAATGGTCCTAAAGAAGGCATTGATAAAAAAGAGGAGAATAGAAAAATGAATGAGCAATATAGGAAAGAAACAGAATGCATGAAGCAGATTCAAAGTGCTGTACAGGAACTTAAAACCTCAATCACAAGCTGGCAAACTGTTTCAGTGAAAGTGAAAATAGATTTTCAGTACTCAAAGACACCACTGAAGCTGATAAGAAAACATCACTTAAAAACAACTAGGATGCAGGAAAAAATTCAACATCTGCAAGACAATGCAAAGATGAACAATGTAAAACTAATAGGCATCAATGAGAAAGGAATCATTACAAATGACATAAAAAGAATATGGACATAAATAATAGCAGAAAACTTCCCAAATATGGGGAAACAATTTGACATTCCAGTAATCAAAGCATATAGAACTCCAAATAACATCAATCCAATTAAAACCACACCCAGACATATAATAATCAAGATTCTAGAAATTCAGCACAGGAGCAGTATAGTACAAGCTGCTAGAGAAAAGAAACAGATCACATTTAAAGGAAAACCCATCAGAATAATGGCAGATTTCTCTTCACAAACCATCAAGTCAAGAAGAGAATGGGGCAAAGTACTTCAAGTTTTGCAAGAAAACAAATTCTAATCCAGACTGCTATACCCTGAAAAACTCTCTTTCAAGTTTAATGGGAAAGTGAAATACTTCCAGGACAAAGAACAACTAAAGAATTTCATGATGACAAAGCCAACCCTTCACAGACTGCTCAAAGATATTCTAGAGAGGGATCAAAATGACCACAACTCCATGAAGGAGACTGGAAAGAACCCACCAAATAGGGAAAACAATTTAATGCAGGAGAAAAACAGGTATACAAAAGCAGCCTTTTAATTATTCTTTTGTATACAGCAGCAAAATATGTCCATCAACATACTCTACAAATGGACTTCTGTTGCACCCTATGGGTTAGGATTCTGTCCAAATCTACAGGGTGGATATCAAGGAAATACTAGTAACTCAGTCCCAGAAATGATACCTGGCCTCCAATAAGCGTCATGGGTTTTGTCCATGTCCATGACATACTAGAACTTTGTGTGACATCCTATCCCCATACTGTTAGAAGTGCTGGCCATATATTTGCCATTCCAGTATTTATATTATGTTCTATTTTTAGTAATT
>PVKN010038181.1:0-11095 GCA_004027915.1 Capromys pilorides
GGCCCCCTGGACTCACTTAGGCTGCCCAGCCAGTCCTGCTCCCCTATCGGGAATATCAGAGTTATCACCACCCCTGCCCTTGGGCTTACTCAGTGGCAGGCCCTGTGCACTCATGCGGGTGCTCTCTGAGACCCAGATGGCCTAGGCTCAGATCTCTAGGACTGCTAGCATCCCCGCTTTACAGGACAGAAAACAGGCTCAGAGGGCTCCACCAAGGAGCCGAAGGGTGCACAGATTCAAGCACTGATTCAAGCCCAGGTCTCTCTAAGAGCAAGTGCTGGTCTCCAACCCAAGGCTCTGGGGGTCAGGCTTCTAGCTCTGCATCTCAAAACCTGCCTGTACCATATCTGACCTCCCTGCTTCAGGCTCCCTGTCACAGTCCTCTTCAGATCCCTGTCCTCCCCAGGCATGCAGGCCAGCCTGTTTTTTGGATGGCCTGTTACCCAGGTCCTAGACAAGCTACCTTTGCTCCGTTGGTGGGGATGCCACCATCTGCCTATGGGACTCTTCTTTCCTGAAGCAGGGTGCCCTGTCTGGCTCTGTAATTACACCCTGTCCCCTCAGAAGAAGGTGTCTCCCCTCCTTTCCAGGTCCTGGGGTCAGACAGCAGCCATTCAGGTCCCAGCTGGCCGTGCACTCACCCCTCCCAGGCCTCTTCTGGAGCTGGAACTCCCTCAGCTGGGACTGCTCTTCTGTGGTTAGTGCCAGTAGCAGCCCAGGGCAATAAGTCAGGGGCGTGGCCAGCCTGCCCAGGGTGTGGCCACCCTCTGTCGCCCTCCCAGAAAAGACAGTGAAAACAGATGCTGTAAACAGAGCCCAAGTCCAAGTTCCTGCCCCTCCCTATCCCTGCTGGGCCCCAGATCAGCTGGGAGTCCTGTCCCTGGCTCCTCTGCCCTGGAACCCAGGAGCCCAGGCCTCAGCCCTCTCCTTTAAATCAAGGTATGCAGGGGCTTAGTCGTCTTCTCCGGCAGGACCCAGGAGTAGAACCCTCAGTCCTAAAGACATTGTCTCCTCCCTCCCAGCCAGCCTGCCCTCCCTTCCTCAGAGTGAGTTCCTGGAGCCAAAGTCCCAGTGATCTCCATTGCCACCCCCAAGCTGGTCCTGGCACAGCCATCCCCAGCTGTTGGGGGAAGAGACAAAGTGGCCAGCTCTGCTTGTCCCTCTAGGGAGGACAAAAGCCGATTAAGGCCAGTGCCAACCTCAACTAGGAGCCAGAGCCATAGGTCTTACTGGAAGGTGTTTGCACGCTGGGCAGCCTGTATCTGCCCCTCATCCTTTACAGCCCTCCCTGCTCTGCCACCCTTTCTCCAGAGGGGACATGGAAGAGCAGAGGGACCCTTCTCTCAAGTTAGTGCACAAACTTCTTGCCTGGCTGGCTCGTTCTTGTCTTTTGGGCCTCATCTGAGTTCCTCCCTAATTACTCCTCTCCATCTAAGAGATGTACCCCCATTCGTTTCTCCCATAATGCTTAGCTCTTCTCTCTCAGCATTTTACACATTCTGTAATCAGACACTTATTTACTTGTTGTTTGTCTCCCAGGACTGAACAAGGTTTTTTTTTTTTTTTTTTTGTGGAACTGGGGACTGAACTCAAGCCCTTGCACTTGCCAGGCAAGCGCTTATTCTACTAAGCTATTTCCCCAGCCGAAACCATACGTTGTGTGACAGATATGACTGTAGCCACCTTTCATTCTTTCTTTCTTTCTTTCTTTTTTTAATTAAATGTCTTCAGATTCTGAGATGTGCAGAATATTAAAGTTTTCCTCAATATTTGCTTTAGGAGCTATAATTTATGAAATATATAATAGTATAATTGAGAATTGCCCCCACTAAATTACAACCTTTCTTTTTTTAAAAAATATATTATGGCTGGCTCAGCCTGCCCTGGGAGTGGGGCTGGCACAGCATGTGGTGCCAGGGTTTGAACTGCAGTCTCTGCGGTTGCCTAAGCTTGCCTAAGCAGGTGCTTTAGACTGCTGAGCCATCTCACCAGCCCCTGAATAAGGTTTTGTGGAGTCATAAAACTTATAAAGTACTGGGCCTCAGCCGGGCGGGGCAGTGCATGTCTGTAATTCCAGCACTTGGGAGGCCAAGGCAGGAGACTTAGTTAGAGTTGGAGACCTGCCTGAGTTACAAAAAATGAGCTCAAGGCCAGCCTGAACTGCATAACGAGACCCTGTCTTAAAAAGACTCCCCCCCCCAAAAAAAAAAAAAAAAAAGTATGCGGCTCTTTTCGGAAGAATACACAATTACAAACACAAAATTAGGCACAGGGCCCTGGAAGAGGTGTGTGCAAATGCGAGGCCTGGAAGGCTCTACATTATGGGGCTGACCGTAGCTAAGTCCTCCTCGTGAGGGCAGGGGGTGGCCCCAGGGATTATCACGTAGTTTAGTGGATAGCTGGTGTGCAGAAAATATTGGAAGGAAGGCGGCATGACTAGGTGGTGGGGGCCAGAGGGTGTGAGGTGGGAGGGCTGTTCTTTCCCAGTGCTGGTGAGCAGATGGAAAGTGGGTGGACTGGGACTGGGCTTGAGGAAGTGGCTAGGATTGGTGGCTGAGACAGTGAGACACTGACCCAAGCCAGCAGCTGCAGGTGCGTCTGGCTTCCCCATGAGTGCCTGCCATTCGGTCCATGTGGGGCGAGCGATGTGCTTTACAAGCAGTCCCTCACAGGTGCCACTTTTATCTTTTTCTTCTTTTTATGGCACTGGGGATGGAACCCAGGGCCTCAGCCCTGCTAGGCAAGTGCTCTACCACTGAGCTAGAGCCCCACCCCAGGCAGGCGCTTTCTGCACTTTGTTTGTTCTCTGAGCTTGCTTAGTTAGCTACCTGCAGCTGGAGGGCTGGGCCATTTTCTCCTTGGTCCTTGTCACTATCTGACATATAACTTCCTTTTTATGTTGTTTGCTCTCTGTTTCCCTTACTAGATTGTAGGTTTCTGAGGGTAAGATCTCTGTTTTATTCAGTCCTTGCATTGTGCTGGGTTCACTTGCTAAATATTTCCTGACACTGGTATTTTCCTTCTCGAAGTGGTCTAGTTCACTTCCCTCTGTGGTCTAGGAGTCTTTAGGACAGATAAGGAAAGAAGCCCCTGAGCAAGTAACATGCACAAAGAGGAGGGGAAGGGGCGGCGCCTCAGGCGCCTCAGGCCCAGCGACTGCAGGGTCTTGCCCCGTGCCCTGCTCCAGGCAGCTCCCTGAACACCCAGCTAGCTGGAAATGAGAGTAAGGGCTAATGGGGTTGCCAGAAACTGAAGAATCCCAGGCAGAGGGCACTGCGGCCATGGGTGAACATGGCATGAGTGGGGCAGAGGTAGGGACTAGGGGCCTGGGAGAGGTTGTTCAGCTGACTAGGCACCACCAGCCCTCTGACCTAAAAAACAACTGAATAACTGGGCCGGGCCTGGTCTTTGGCTCATGGAGATCCAGCAGGGGTGAGAGAAGGGCAGTAGGGGAAGGATGCAGGGGCAGATGGAGATGGGCCAGGTCTAGAGCCTGGGACAGGATAAGGGCTGCTGAGGTGGGCAGGCCTGAGCTGCTGGGGTCAGATGCAGGTGGAGGTGAGTGAGTCCCTCCCTGAGAGTCCAGGTGGCAGAGCAAACATGTGCCAGCACTGTTCTCTTTCTGTGTGTCACACAAAGTAATTCGTGTCATCCTTTCTTTGACTCTTGAGGTGGGGACCATTATCATTCTTTTTAGGCAGATGAGAAAACAGAGGTGCAGAGAGGTGATGTGACTGCCTAGAGTCCCACAGCCAATGAGATGCAGCTCCAGGAGAGCGCTGCTGGTCTCTGTGTGTGTTTCTGTGTGTGCGTCTCTCTCTGTCTGTTGCTACTTCTTTCTGTTGCATCTGCTGGGTGCTTTCTGGGTAGTCAGGTGTCTTGGGGGTTCAGGTGTAAGCATGCACATTTGTGTCAGGCCCAGGATGTCCTGCTGGTGCTTGGAGGTGTGCAGATATTTTTTCTCAGTCTGCACATTTTCATGTTCTTTGTGTGTTGCAGGTGCTTGTAAGCAAATGTCATGGCCTACGTGCATTGCTTAGCCTGTAAGTATATCTCCATTTTTCTTGGCTTGTGAGTTTGTGTGACATGTGTTTGCATATACATCAATATATACATAGATGTTTGGGTGTGTTCTGATGTGCGTGTGTGTGTGTGTGTGTGTGTGTATGTGTGATTCCAATCTGTTCTATGCATAGCATCCAGAGAGTCTCTCTAAAGCATAAATGGGACCACACACTTGACACCAGCTCTCAGGATAAAGCTCCAAATACTGAACATAGACCCCTGAACCAGTTAACAACGCCCTCCTCTCTTACCCTGCTTGCCCCAGCTTCCTGTTTTCAGCCTTCCTATCTCTCTGCACTCCCCTGCACTGTCATGCGCTGCCTTAGCCAGCCTCAAGGTCTTTGCTTTGCTGTCCTTGGTCCTCCCTGCCCCCTTGTGCCACAGTTAACACCTGCCCATCTTTGGGCTCAATGTCACTTCCTTGGGGAGCGTCCCTCTTTCATTTTTTTTTCCAGAGCTTTTCCTCAGTTTACTTATCACAGTTTTACAATAATAGCATTATTTGATTAACCTCTATGTCCCCATCCCCCTGGGAGTCTTGCATGCTTATCACTGAGAGCCCAGAGCTGACACCACTAAGTGTTCAGTGAATGTCTGCTGAATGACTCTGTGTGACCAGAACCTCGTGGGCCTGGAATCAAAGCTGGTAGCCACAACACCTTGACAGCTCACATACTCCTTGCCCTAGGAGGCTGGAGGTGGCCACCTCTGTGCTTTAATTGGCCAGGCCAGAAAGCTTGGTGGCGCAGGACTTCAGGGTTCTCATTTTGGAAATGGGATGACTATAACAACACAATTCTCATTCAGTTACTGGCAAGATTACACTGATACTAAGGACTGCTCCAGCCTGCCTGGCTGCCCTTGAGGCAGGGGGTGGAGTCTGATTCAGTGGTCTGGAGCCTGGCACCAGGAAAGGCCTCAGGAAATGACAGGCAAATCTCACAGCTCAGGAGTAATGAGCCTTTGCTGAGTAGGTGGGTCTGCGTCTGTGTGTGGGATGGCACAGGGAGCCCTGCCCAGGCAGATTCTTTCGGACTCCTCCAGAGAACCCTAAAGGAAGCATGACTATTTATTCCTCTATTACAGTTCACACATTCTTTCCCTTATTAATCCAATAAATATTTGAGTGTCTATGTGTCTGACATGGTCGGCTCTGGCATTAGAGGGTAAACAAGGCAGACACAGCCCTACTCTTAAGGAGCTCACTGTTTAATGGGGACTAACAAGAATAATCATTTCCACTTCCCCTCAGGGCTTGCTGTTGCCAAACGCTATACTTATTTGAACCTTACAGCGATTTAGTACTACTATCATTATGCCCATTTTAGAGTTCAGAAAGTAGAGGCAAGGAAAGAAGGAGACTGTTGACCAGTATGTCACACCTCCTAGCCTAAGCTGGGTCTCCAAGGCACAGGCTCTTCACCTTGGTCTCTGCTGCCTCTGGGCATGCTGTTTTGCTTGGGAGGCTCAGTGTCATCTACAATGGCTGAGGTGCCCTTGGTCTCCGGTCCGAACCCCCACTCTGCAGCTTGCTCCAGAGCCAACTTTAATTTTAGCCTTGAGGAGTGGTTTGGCAGGGGGAAAGATACGGTTGGGGTCCTTGAAGCCGGGGGAAGGGCAAGCCAGTTACTTCCCTGCGCAGAAATTTCGCATAGATCTTCCCTGAGAGTAGCAAAGACTCATAACTGACTTGGGACTTAAATGCCTGCTTACACCGGAGGCTTGACTTATTATCTCTCTTATTCTGTCAGTCTCTCTCCAGCCTCCCGAGATCTAGGAAACTCATGTGAAGGTCCTGCCTTCTCTTTAAGGAGGTTGTGGAAGGGGCGTGGGTCTCTATCCAGGCCTCAGTGGCACCGAGTTGGCACAGGTGGACTGACGCTGGATGCATGGATAGGAGGACAAGGCGCTGGAGGACGAGGATGGACACCCTTTCCTACTTTTCCCTGACTCATCCCTAAACATCCTCTCCGGGTAACAGCTCCTAAGGCATTTCCCATTGTCCTCTCAACAGCGCCTTGAAAGTCGACCTTTTCAGACCTGAAAATCGTAGCTTAAACCATTTCCCAGGTAGGGATCATGGAGCGCAGCTGTCGTTCCCGCTCTCATAGCGAATACGCAATCCGAGCGAGCGCGAGCCCTGAGCAGACTCCAATCCCAGACTTCTGTTCCCCAGGCGCACTTAGGTGTCGTGTAGTTTCTCTGCCCCAGTGGGACATTCCGCTCTCGCATCACCCTCTTCTCACCAAAGATCGTGCGTGCTCCCCCACGCAGCAGGACGGCAATGGGCTAGTCCACGGGCTTCCCCCCTTCTCGTGCCAGTGGGTCATTCCACTCCGGGTTGAGTACCCCGCAAGATGTACGTGGTTCTTTCTGGGCTAAGGCGAGCCCGCGAGCTCACCTTTGGCTTTGGCTTTTCGCCACCGCCGACGACTGCGGCTCTTCAACTCCTCTTTCTCATTCTTCGAGACCCGGGCCCCATTGGGCCCCGATCCCCCGGCGGACTCCATCAATTGTGCGCGTCCCAGCGCAGGTCCCGGCTCTGGCTGTCAGGCCGGACGGAGAGGGCCAATCCGTGCTCCACAGCGCCGCCGGGCCCCCAAGTTCTCCAATGCCAGCCGTGCTCCTCTCCGGGTCCCGCCCCCTGAGCAATACTGGCCGCGCTCCAGCGCCGGGCCCCGCCCCCGACCGCTAGAGCCCAAGGCCTGGAACCGCCCCCTCGCGCCCATTAAAGAGCCCTCGGCTAACAAAAACGCAACCCTATAGGCGGCGGAAACTATCGTTCAGACGCGACTCGTGGCCGCAAAGTGGAAATCATGTCAAACGGAAGCCTCGTTGCTCGCAGTGCTAGTGTTCGGCCTTGCTATCCCACTCACCTTCCCACCCTGGGATCTTCTAGAAATCAGACCAGCTCGACCCCTGGGAGGAGGGGGAGATGGGGTGCCACTGAGTCTCCGCCGAGGGGGCAGGGACAGGCCAGGTCCTAAATCAGCTCTAAGCTGGGGCGAGACCAGCACTGGTGGCGTGGCTGTACCCAGGGACTTAGGAGCAGGAAACCGTGCCCCATTCTTGTTTTCCCATTGCTCAGATCTGTCTTTTTTTATTCTAGTGGTATTGAGCATCAAACCTACGGACACTCTACCACTGATATATCCCTAGGCATTTTCTTTCCTTTTATGAGACAGGCCTTGCTATGTAGCTCAGGCTGGCCTCGAATGCTTCATCCTGCTTGGCCTCCTGAGTAGCCGGAATTACAGGTGTGTGCCATCACATCCAGCTCTCCCGGGGTTTCCCCACCCCACCCCCACCCTGCCTCTTCTTCCTATAGAATGAAAGAGGCCAAAAGGAATGCCCAGTGCCTGCTCACTGGCTTCAGGCCCTGGGCGGGCACATGGGAGGAGCAGAAGTGGGTGGAGTGGGTGGGGATGGGAAAAAGAGAAATGGGAGGCACGAGGCTTGCCCACTCACTCATACCCTACTGCTGTGAGTGTGCGAGTGGTGGCCTCGTTAGCTGCTGCTGTGTGGCACGGGTGTCCATTGAGACTGGGATGTGGAATTCTAGAGAAACAACTCTTCATCCCGTGCTTAAAAAGCAGGCTCAAACTCGGCCTCCTGCCTCTCGATTTTTTCCTACAGAAGCATACAACCAGCCCTGGCCTGAGGACAACTCTGTCCACCTCAGCTCTTTGAAGACTGACCCAGCTCTTCCAGTTGGGGACAGGCTCCTGGGTAGAAAGATGAGATTTGCTTGTCCTCTGTACTATGGCCTAACAGGTGCACTTAGCTTCAGAACTGGGGCTGCATGTTTTCCCCTTTGCAGGCTACATCAATAGGTGACCCCCAGTTTCACCAATAAACTTGCATTCTTCCTTCTCCACTGCAAGGATTTTGAGCCGAGAAAAGGAGGATCAGGGAGTATCTGCCACAGAGTTGGAGCCTGCACCCCAGGGACATAATGTCTGCTTCAGAAGAGCTCCAGGATGAGCCAGAACCCGGGGCCCCTCACCCTCTGACACAGCTCCCATCCATCCTCACCTATGACCACTCCCTCTCCCAGGTTGACCTTCCTGAAAACCCAGACACCAAGTCCATGCTGCCTGGCTAAACTGAGAGTCCCTAAGGAGACAGCTGGCTGGGGAGCAAGTGTCTTCCCAGAGGCAGAGGTCAGACCTGGTCAGCTCAGTGATCATGAATTCACCAGATGCTCAGCTTCATCTGTGTGAAAACTCAGGAGAAGGTCCACACTCGGCACTGTGCTACTAGTGTCACCCCAGAGCTGGTGCTCAGTCTAATTTTGTGCCTGACAAATGAATCCTGGGAAAGGGACAGCATTTCTAGTTCCCTGCTCCCTTGCCCAAAGCTGTTTTCTATTTCTATTTGATGTCACCCAAAATAGAGAAATGGAGTAGAGAGAATGCAAGTTTATTGGCGAATTTGGGGGTCCTATTGACGTAGCCTGAAAGGGGGGAAACCCATACAGTCCCAATGCAGAAGCTAAGGGCACCTGTTAGGGCATAGCATAGAGGACACGCAAAGCTCATCTCTCTACCCAGGGGCCTGTCCTCCCTGGGAGAGCTGGGCCAACCCTCACAGGGCTGAGGTGGACAGGATTGTTAATGTCTGTCTCAGTGGCAGGGCTCGTTGTATGCTTCGGCAGGAAAGAGAGGACACAGCTCTGGTTAGGGGAGAAAACCCAGGTTTATAATCCTAGGCTTAACACTTGCTAGTGAGTGGCTTTGTGTAAGATCCTTTTGTTTAAAATGGGAATGTTCTTCACCCTGCGGTGCGCTGAGATGGCAATTGAGACTGGGTGTGGTGGCGTGTGCCTGTAATCCCAGCTCCTGGGAGGCTGTAAACAGGCAGATCACTACGAGTCCCATCTAGAAATGAGACCCTGAACATCCTGTAGACCCTTCCCTAAAAAATACTAAATAAATAAATAAATAGGAATGTTGACTTTTACATAAAAACTGATGATGTTGATTGATATTTACCTCATAGGCTTGTTGAAGGATAACCTGGGCTAACCCAGTGTACAAGAGATTCCCTGGTCAGCTCCACTGCCTCCAGGTTTAGACTCACCTGTGTTTGGGTGGCGTTTGTGGTTCTGGCTGGTCTTGTCGTGTAATGACCTTCCAACACTCCCTGGTATTGTTTCATAACCAGGCTTTCTTTTCAGAGCTAGCTTCCCTCCTGTTTCCCCTTTTGTGGCTAGAGGATCTTTCTGTACAGATGGCTTAAAACGTGTTTCTGACTCTGGATCTGTGACCCATTCAAAAAATGCTTTCCACTCTTGGGCAGATTGCTGGAGGGAGAGACTGTGCAGTTTTGTTAAAAATCTCCACTGTGTCAAAAATTCCCCCTTGGGCGTGGCCTCCTGAGTTGGAAGTGTTTGCTGGGCTGACTGGTCGGGTCTCTCTTGCGATGTAGACTCAATCTGGGCAGGTGATCCTTTTTTGGGTTCAGATGTTTCCTGGGCTGGAGTTGTTAATTCAGCTTTTGGACCAAGAGATAGCTCTGTTGTCACGGGTCCTCGCTGGGCTACATGTCTTTGTCTTGATTCTGGTTCCTGTTGAGTTGTAGACCCTTCTTTTGTCCCAGGTCCCTGAAGTAAGTCAGCTTCGTGTCGATTGGAGAGCACCCTTTGGGTAGGTGGTGATTGCTTTGGGGTAAGACATTGCTGGTACAATGCAGATTTTGGTTGGCTTCTAGGTTCCTGCTGGGATTCAACTTCACATTGAGCAAAGGGCTTCTCTTGGGTAAGAGAGCTTTGCTGTGATGTAGATCCCTGTTGGGGGCTGGGGTCCTCCTGAGGTTTCCATTCCGGCTGGGCTGCAGGTTTTTTTTCTGGCCAAGGCTCTGGTTGGGTTGTAGGTCTCTGATCCAGCTCAGGTTCCCAGTCTGGCTTGGACACTGACTTAGAACTTGGCTCCATTGTTGCCACTTCTTTTAGGGCAGATGTCAATGTTGCAGCTTCAACTTTCTGAGCCTCCTCACTCCCACCCCACACTTCTGTCTTCACAGATGTCTCCTGATCTCACTTCCCTTTGAATTCCAGCCCTTCATGCTGGTACCCCTGACCTTCCTTTTTAAGGCAGCTGGCTGGTGGGTTGGTTGTTGTTGCTCTCCCAGTCTATACCAATTGATACCCTCCGAGGCTTCACTTTGGAGGAGGGACTAGGACTGGAGGAGACTGTGCCCTGTGCTCTCACCGGAAGGGAGGGGCTTAGCCTCTTGTGTCATAAATAGGGCCCCACCCCTCCCCCAATCAGTTAAAATGCTCCTTTCCGCAAGGAAAACATTCCAATGTGGTCTCCTGCTTCATCTGGGAATGGAGAAGCCAGCTATGGATGAGTGTTTCTTTTCTTTTTTTTTTTTTCCTTTCTCCTTTTTATGGTTGAGGAAAGGGTTAGAGACGGACAGAATATACTTATAATACTTTTCCCTCTTTAGTCATTACTACAACTAGTTGCCAACTTAATCTCCTTATGTTGTTGTTCATGGCATCCTACCAATGCTAAAAAAAATAAATGTCCTCCCATTCTGGCGGGGGGGGGGGGTGTACCAAATTTCTTTATTTGAAGGAATTGAAGAACTTAGGTAGATGTTCTAGTACAGCCCATAGAAAAAGGTAAAGGTAACCCCGACATGCATGTGTTGCCTTCTCTCATGAAACTATGGAACACTTCACGAATTTGCGCATCATCCTTGCACAAGGGTCATCCTAGTCTCCTCTGTATCTTTCTAGTTTTAGCGAGTGTGTGGCTGTTCTTCCTTTTCATAGCTGGAAGCCTTTTGGAATGACATTTGAGATTCTCTGCATATATATCTTCTGAACTAGCTTGGAAACCTATAGATTATAATTACTATTGATGACAATGACAGAGATAGCAATCATAGGTACTGTAGGCTGCCTATGTGCTAGGAAACTGTGACAATTTTTTTATTATATTATTTCCCACAAGGCAATGTCTCATTCATGGCTATGCCTGCTTTTTTTGCTCCACCTTGCTCTTACTTCAGAAAGATT